>JAQZBX010024861.1:0-29893 GCA_029593785.1 Cabassous unicinctus
ATGCGAAGCAGATGCTCAACCACTGAGCTACATCTGTTCACCAATAAGAGCTGGCTTTTTCATTTGTATGTTTGCTTGCTTTTAGGAGGTATCAGGGGTCAAACATGGGACATTGTACCTGGGAAAAAGGCACTCAACCACTTGAGCTACATCTACTCCATCATCTCAGGGTTCTTCCTTCTCTGGGTTCCAGTTTCTATTTTCACATCTGAATTTATTATGCTTATATAGGGTTCTGGTAACCTGTCATTCAGTTGTGCTGCAACTTAACAAAAATAGTATTTTCATGAGATCTTATTTACAATAGCTAATGTGGACTAAGGATATATCTAATTTGGGTGCGTAATTCAATCTACTTCAACCTTCTATAGTAAGAAATTGTAGAATGCACAATTTGGGAGACTTGCCTATCATTTGTCCATCTCTGTGTTTCTGGATTTACTGTAGATAAATCCATCATTCCTCCACACTATTTCCCCCAAGACTTCCTGAGCTCCTCTGGATAATATTGTATGAGTGAAAAAAAGATTTCTTGGGCTTTTTAAAAATCAGTAAGCCAGACAAGAGGTCCCTGGTTTCTCTGTGGTAACTGCAAGGAAAAAGGTTTAATTTTTCTTAGCCTAAGAATGGTGAGCTGGAGATGAGGAAAAGGGAGGTAATTTTTATATTTGAGTGAGCCATGACATTCTGAAATAGAATTTCCATGGCTGCATTTTAAATATATAGTTTGTCTCTCTATCTTCGAAACAAAATTAATTCAGGTGCTGGGTTTTTGGTGGAAGCCTTAAAGGGTCCCATAAAATTTTACTCAGTTGTTTATAGGTGTGGACGATAGTTTGCAGAGATGACCACAAATTTGAAACTTTTTCAGAATGCATCTATTTTTAGTGGGAATGTGCAACTCTTCTTATCATGAAGTGGAGATCTTAATGCACTTTGAGTTTTTTTGTTTTTTGGATTTATGAATCGTATTTATTTGGGGTAGAAGTTTACAGTTTACCAGGCCATAAAGCATAAGCTTCTTCCCTCACCAGAGTCTGTTGCCACATGTTGGAGCAAGATGGCTGCCAATGTCTACAAGGGTTCAGGTTTCCTGGGTTCCTCTTTCCTGGGACTCATTTCTTTTTGGGCTCAGCTGCTCTGCTTTCTCCACAAGGCCAGCTGTAGACTATCAGGAGAATGGCTCATCTCTCCTCCTGAGAATTCTGCCTGTGTTTATTGGAGACTTTGCTCCTTCCTCAAGTATCTGCTTCTCTGTGTGTTTTCTTCTCGGGCTCCTGGATCAAAACTCCAACCTCCCTTCTCTGTGGTGAAGTTTCTTTGTGAGTCCCTGCCCACCAAAGGGGCAGGGACTCAAGGTCCTATTATGTGGCCCAATCAAAGCCTTACTTATTATTTAATCAAGTAAAAGTTAAACATCTGAATCCAATATAAGCTAATGTACTTAGAGGAAATGAGCAGTTCACAAACATAATCCAAAATCTATTTTTGGAATTCATAAATATTGTCAAACTGCTGCATCACACATTATCAATACAGTCTATCTTTGGCATTGATGCATGAATATTACAGTATTGCTGCTAATGACAGTCTATTGTCATAGCAGTTGTTTTTTCCTCATTCTTCTCTAAATTCCCACCACCCTGCAATAGTGACGTACATCTGCTCTAGTTCACAGAAAGACACTCATGCCTCTATACCATCAACCACAATTCTCATCCACTTCTGGGTTCATTGTGTTATTCAGAACCTAGATTATTCTCTAGCTTTTTTCAATTGACTTTTTTTTTTTTTTAGCGTGGTATATTCATTGCAATTGATGAACACATTTTGGAGTATTGCCACTAAGTATGGGTAAATTTTGCATTGTAGTTTACACTCTCTTCCTCTCAATTTTGTAGGTTATGGGAAGATATATAATGGTTTATATCTGTCATTGCAATGTCAATCAGGACAATCCCCAAGTCCCAAAAATGGCCCTGCATTATAACTGTTTTTACCCTCTCCCTTCCCTCAGAACCTCCAGTGACCACTGCCTCCACATCAATGATATAATTTCTTCCACTGTTAGAATCACAATATGTCTATAGTAAAATACCAGTAAGTCCACTCTAGTCCATTGTTCATTCACCAGTCCTGAGGATTCTGGGATGGTGATGTCCACTCCACCTCTAATTGATAGGGGCTGTGATCCATTAAGGCTGAAGGATGGGACTCACTTGCTTGCAGTTGTAGACTCTCTCCCTTCCTTGGTATGGTAGTTGTCCATCATCACCTCCTTGTTAGTTGTCCTGGGTGAGATAAATGAAGGGGAGAGTAGGTGTTGCAAATCTGTTGTGAATTCAGGCCCAGCTGGCACATGGGCAGCCCAAAGATTTAAGTCTCTTGGAAGTACACCTATTAACTTTAGTATTAATTATAGAATCAAATACAAGAACAGAAGAGCCATGTGTAGGGAAACCACAAATGAGTCAAAATCTGTCATCCTAGGGAGCATAAATTCCAAAGTAGTGTCCTGTGGCAAGGCATCAAACTCCTGATCTATCTGCCCTGACTACGGTGTCTGGATGTCTCCAGAGCCCTCAGGAGCCCCACTATATGGGGTGGTATCTACTTTGGCAGTTAATGAGATCCTGCTGAGATATGCATAAGTGTAACCTTGAATGACCTCCTGGCTCACTTTGAATACTCTTATCCATATAGCTCATTTATCTTTACCTTTTTCCCCTTTTATTCGAGATCTTTTTCCAGTTGCATTGCTAGTTGGTGCTTGGTAGTAATCCCTTGGTGCCAGGGAGGCTTATCCCCAGGAGTCATGTCCCACACTGAGGGTAAGGTATACATATATCTGCTGAGTTTGGCTTAGGCCACATTTGAGCAAAAAGGAGGCTCCAGGAGGTAACCCCTTGGCACCCTATAACACCAGGCTAAGATTCAATTTCAAGAGCATACACTCATAAGCATAGCCATCAATATCAAGAACCCATCAGTGGACCATCTTCCTTCACTAGTCGTTGCCCCTGTACTTAGGGGATTGTTGCTGTTCCATTAGAGAATGTGACAGATCTCTCCAGGATGGGAATTAAGTATTCTTTTGGTTATTGTGTGAATCTCCACTCACTGTGACAATGCCCCATGAACATTTGAACATATTTATATTCCTTATATGTATGTTCAGGTCAATTTTCTTTTATGTTTCCCCATCACCAATGATCCTCCACTGCCCCAGGTGTAACCCTTCTGTGATCCAAATCTTCAAAAATGAAGCCAATAAAATAGCTAAATACAATTAATAGGAAAATGAAATAATAATGATACCTTTAAATGTAAGAAATAAAATACATAAAAATGTAAAAAATAAAAATAAATAAAATTTAAAAATTGGGATGTTAAAAACATAAAAATTGACCAAGCTTTGAAAAACTAAGGAATGCATTTAGAACATTTATATAATGTTTGACATATTTGATATTACAAAACATAATTAGGTGGACATTTAAAATGTTGTTTTAAATAAGAGTAAAATATACTTAAGTAGTTAAAAAACCAAAGGTTGTGAAGAAATGATTCAGACAGAAAAATCCAAGTAACTTATATTGAAATATACTCAAAATTCATAAAGTAAAATTAAATCATCCAGGAAACCTAGTTTTCCTATCATAAGTTTACAAAATAAATTAGAAATACCCAGTCATTGTGAGGAGGGTTAAATTATGGAAACTGGATTGCCAGTGGAAGGTGTTTTATCCATGTAAGGTTCTTACTTTTTGTTTTGTTTTGTTTTAAGGCTGCATCCAACAAAGACTGACCTTCCATTTTCAGAGAGTAGAACTCCATGAGAGGGATTTTAAAATAAAAATATTATTGATTCCTTTGCGATTTAACAATTTCATCACGATTCACTCAAGTCAATATAATGTGATGCCTAAGGGAGTGGGCTTGCTTTAGACAGCTCTGGGTTTAAGCTTCGTCTCTGCCTCTACCTCCTTTGTCAGTTACCTACCATCTGTAAGCTCTTACACCCTCATTTGTCATTAAGGTACAATAATGTTAATCATATAAAACGTTATCAAAATTTAAATGAAACAATGTATATAAAATGTGAAGAAATAAGAACACTCATTCATTGTTGGTGGGCATGCAAAATGGAGGAGCCACTGTGGAAGACAATTAGGTGGTTTGCCAGAAAGTTAAGAATAGAATTACTACATACCTGGGAAACCCCACTTCTATGTATAGACCCAAAGAATATAAAGTAAGGAGTTGAAGAGATATTTGCATATCGAGGTTCATAACAATATTATTCACAATTACCAAAAGATGGAAGCCATCCAAGTGCCCATCAATCTATGAATGATGTTTTGTTAAGAAAGAGGCAGAAACTCTAAATGCTATGCAAAGGCAACTTTATTTAATCAAAAAATATTTAAAACTAAAAGCCAAGGGGATATTTATTTGGAATGTTGCCTTTGCCACAATCCCCACCCAAAGCCAATATCAGTGCTGGCCCCATCCAATTCATAGGGTTACTCAAGGTCCACAACTCTTACTGCTTTTGCCTGTGCTATTCCTTTAATTTCTTCAAAGCAGCCTGCTTGTGATCCTCCCATTCCCATGCATGACCATTCCTGATTAACACTTACAATGGTTTTAATATCTAAGCTAAATGTGGGATGAAGGGTCTCAAGTACCCCAACAACAACCTCAGAAAGGCCATTAATTGTTTTGGAGTTTGTAGTGTGGGAAAACATTGTAATTCATTGGCCCCCTGAAGGCTCTGGAGACACCCAGCTCCTATGGTCAGGGCGGATAGCTCTGGAATTTGGTGCCTTGCCAGTGAGCCCTACTTTGGAGTTTGTGCTTCTGAGAGTGACAGACTTGGACTCAATTCTTCTGTTCACATGGCTCATCTGTCCCTTCTATTTAAACCCATAGGTGGTGCTGGAGTTTGTAGGTGTATGTCCAGAGACTCGAGTCTTTGAGCTGTCCATGTGCCAGCTGGGCCCAGAACCTCAGTGGAGCTGCAACACCTACAATTTAGCTCATTGGACTCACCCAGGACAACTGGCAGGAGATGATGATGGACAATGGGTGTCCCAGGGAATGGAGAGAGTCTTCAGCTGCAGGCAGGATATTGGACATCACCATCCCAGAATCCTCAGGATTGGGAGAAGTGCTAAGGACTAGAGAGGACTTACTGGTATTCTACTATAGACATATTGTGATTCTAGCAATGGAAGAAATGACAACCTTGATGTGGAGCCAGTGGCCACTGGAGGCTCTGGGGGCAGAGAGAGGGAAAAATAATTGTAATATGGGGGCTTTTTCAGGAATTGGGAATCACCTTAGTGACATTGCAATGACAGATATAGATCATTTTATATCATCATACAACATGCAGAACTGTATGGGATTGACTGTAGACTACAATGTGAACTATAATCCATGCTTAATGGCAAAGCCCCAGGATGTGTTTATCAATTGCAATGAATGTGCCACACTAATGAAGCATGCTTATGAGGGAGGTAGTGGGAGGTGTGGGAAGTGGGGCATATGGGAATCTTTATATTTTTTGTGTAACATTTATATAATCTAAGTATCTTTTAAAGAATAAAAAAAAAGTTAAAAAAAGAAATAAAATACCCAAAAAATTTAAAAAGCCAAAAAGTAAAATTAGAAGATTGGGATATTAAAAAATAATGAAAAATATTTGAAATTTTTTTTGACATTTTACCTTTCCTCAGTGTAATATCTGTTGTTCTGTATGTACATAACATTTTCTTCCATTTATTCCCCAGTGTTTTACTTTTTTCATTTTATTTTCAAAGAAGTTTTAAGTCACAGCAAAGTCACAGACAGAATACAGGGGACTCCCATATACCCAACATCCTCCTTCTTTTCCCCGTTCCCATATTAATACCTTTTTATATGTGGATGGTACGTTTGTCACAACTGATATGCAAATAGTAAAACATAGCTACTAATCATGGTCAATGGTTTACATTATGGTTTACATTTTACAACGTACACTTTTATAAATTTTGATGGTATTTAACATTGCCTGTGCCCATCATTGCACAATCATGTGGAAAACTTCCACTGCCCACTAAATACCTTCCTTCCCCCAGCTTCACTCCTTGGATGAAAAGATTCAGAGTTACTTGCAATAGTACTGAGGTCTTGACACACTGGGTTTTTTTCCTCTACTAGGAACCACCCATGCTCTCGAGAGATTCCTACTCCTCTGTTTGTGAACATATCGGTCCTCCCCAGGATGGAATTCCAACTCCTTCCCTCTCATTATCTGGGTCTCTACCCATTGATACAACACATTATGACAATATGATTACTCACTCACTCCCTAGATTCCTGCTCCAGGTGCACCCTGTCCCGAATGACACCCTATCCAACACCCTAAACCAGTAACTCTTCCTCATTATATTGCCATAAGAGCATTCCCAACTTTGTGCTTTTAACCACATACCCGCAAATTGCCAGTGTTCACCTTGTCCCTCTCCTAACCCTCCCCCCAGTTCCCTGGACCATGCAACTCATTCTCCCCAATCTATCCACATGTCAAATGTTTATTTTGACTAAGAAAATATAGTGAAAGTGTCAGAATGCCTCAAGAGACATTGGGGTGTTTCTCCTGACCGTTCATAGAACTCTGAGCCTGTGAGTTCACAGTTCCAGCGTTCCTGGTGAAAGAAATGGGACATGTGCAACAGATATCAACTGTCTCAGTAAAGGCCACCTAAATCCAACCTCTATCCAGAAAAGCCAGAAGTGGGAAAGCAGGTGTATTAGTCAGCCAAAGGGGTGCTAATGTGAAATACCAAAAATGGGTTGGTCTTTACAAAGGGTATTTGTTTGGGGTAGAAGTCCACAGATACCAGGCCATAAAGTGTTAAGTTTCTTCTCACCAAAGTCCATTGCCACGTGTTTGAGCAAGACAGCTACTGGTGTTTGCCAGGGATCAGGCTTCTGGGGTTCCTCTCTTCCTGGGGCTGTGTTTCTCTCTGGGCTTAGCTCCTGTTTCCTCCACAAGGTCAGCTGTAGACGATCAGACGAATGGCTTTCTTCTCTTCTCCTGGGGCCTTCTTTCCAACATCAAAACTGCTTCTCAAAAGACTGCTTCAACTCTGTTCTTGCCATGCCTTTTATATTTGATTCCCCACCCACCAAGGGGTGGGGCTCAATGCCCTAATCATAACTTAATCATGCATAGATTAACAGATCAGTTTACAAGCATGTTCCAATTATATTTTTGGAATTCATGATTACATCACACTGCCCAACTGCGACAGCAGGTCCAGACAGAATCAGCAAAGACTTGCCTGTGAGCACAGCTGATTACGGCCCATGAGGAGCTCTGCAGAGTTCAGTACAAATCCAATCAAAAATGGCTCAAGTTTTAAATCATTTATTTTGTGATGACCTGTTATTCAGCAATAGCTAAATGATGTCAATGTGAACAAAACTGCAGACAATCAGAATAATCAATGCTACTTATTATTAGGATTCCTTTAGATAATTGAAGACAGAATTCATGATCACACTGTTATTCCATGTGATTTCAGATAAGTGTATTAAAAAGAGACTACTCTTGAGATTCCATTTATGGTAAGCAGTGAATGTTGAATGGACATGCATGTTTGATCAGGAGTAACTTATGCCCTGACTCAGAATGCTTCATTTCCAAGGGAATCATTGTGCTGGATTTCAAGCTTTTGTTTAAGTCATTGTTTCATCATGAAGTTTAAACTGAGGTTCAAACATTAAAGCAATAAAAACTAGAAGATGGATTCAATACATAGATTGCACACTAATGAAATCTTCAGTATTTATAAAGGAATTTAGAGAAAGGGCAGATATTTTATTCAGAAGAATGGAAACAGAATTTTAAAAAATGCCTAACATAGAAACCAGTCCTAAACCTGACTACATAAAACATCTAGCAAATTGAAATCAAGATATCTTAGTTAACGACTAGATATAAATAATTTAAAATAATTATTTTTCTTAGTAATAGAATGCAAGATTTAAAGTTATGCTTCAACACATTTAAGATCATGTCTTATTCTAAGGAAGGCTCTGATTCTAAAAATTCCAAAGAATCATAATTTCTGTGTCTGAGGCTTTGAGCCCTCCAATCATATCACTTCAACTCCTGGACCAAAATGTTTTTGGTCTTTCCACTAATTAATCTTTTCAGAGCCCTTTTTATGTCTTTATTCCTCAGACTATAGATGCAGGGATTCAACATGGATATGAACACAGCATTCATCACTGAGGCTGGTGCACATGCATGTGAATAGTGCATAGAAAAAGAACTAATGTACACTCCCACGTTTGTACCATAAAATAAGGAAATCACAATGAGGTGAGATGTACAGGTGGAAAAAAGTTTATATTTCCCCAGAGCTGATGAGATTGCACATATAGAGGAATCAATCTTAAAATAGGAGAAAATGATACCAATGAATGGTCCTCCAACCAGTAGCCTAACTGCAAAGTATATCACTATGTCATTGAGGAAAGTGTTAGAATAGGCAAGTTGGACAATAAGATTATATTCACAGAAAAAGTGGGAGATTTCCAAGTGTGTATAAAATGACAATTGCAACACTAGAGAGCTTATGGAATACTTAAAATCCAGGACCCCAGTACCAGCAGTATACAGAGCCAGGGGTTCATAATGACCATGTAGTACAGGGGGTGACAGATGGCCACAAAGTGATCATAGACCATTACAGATAAAAGAAAGTCCTCCAACACTGCAAAGAGTAAGAAAAATGACATCTGAGTCATGCAGTCTGCACAGGTTATAAATTTGATCTGTGCCTGGATGTTCACCTGCATCTTTGGAACAGTGTTAGAGGTGAAACATATGTCTATAAAGGATGGGTTGGAGAGGAAGAAGCACATGGCAGTGTGGAGGTGGGAGTCTTTGATGGTGGCCAGGACAATGAGCAGTTTCCCAAAGATGGTGAACAGGTACATGGACAGGAACAGCCCAAAAGTTCTGGTTCCTCTGATAATCCCAGGAGAAGAAATTACAACTTGTGTTTGATTTCCTGATTCCATGTGCTTGGTGTGACTATTCAGAAATAGAGAAGGTATATGACTAATTTTCAAACAAACAGGTATTACTAAACCATCTATGATTTTACCTTTTGCAAATAAGAAGTTCATTTCTCAATTTTGTTTTTGAATCTGGTCCTCTTTAGGGGATCATTTGAGCTATCTCTGATTAAAGATTCCTGTTACACTTTTAAATAATTCCCCAAATAATAATGCATTCTATAGTATTTTTTAATATTTCATTCATTCAGTGGAGCAATGCATATTAAGTTCTGATTTTGTGCAACAATCTGTTGCTGAAGAAATAATATAAGCAAATAAACACAAAATCATAACATTCTATATCATTACAAGTTCTGCAAGGAAGAGAGCAGGTGAAAAAAAAAAGAAAAAAAGAAAATGAAGAGGTCATGCTATTTATCCCACAGGCTTCAGGCAAGACCATCATGCTAGGTAATATTTGAACAGAGACCTCATATAAGAGTACATGTGACCTGCCATGATATCTGAGGAAGTGTGTGCTCTTCAGAAGGAATGCCAAGGGCAAAGGCCCTAAGGAAAGCCAATGTTTAGGCTGTTCAAGGTCAACAAGGAAACCAGTGGGGCAGGAGAGTGACTAAGGGGGAGAATGATGATAGATGGTGTCTAAGAAGTTTAAAGACCAGGATGGCCTCGTTGCTCGTGAAACTTCAAGACACAGGGAGTTCCTTCTCCACATGTTGTACCACTTGTACTTCATTAATTTTGTTGCAAATAAAATCCCTGAAATTAAATGGGGTCACTCCTATTGCATCCATACTCTGAATTATATGAGACAAATATTGGAGTTTGTGAGCTCAGATGCCCCTACTTTGTGGACAGTCTCCGCACCACACACACACATGAGTGCACAGACACATAGTACTCCTGGGCCTTCTTGAACCTGATAATACCATCTTCTTCTCACCCCCAATCACAGTGATTAAGTGGGGAGGGAATAGTATGGAAGCTGACAATAAAGATTATGTTTTCCCAAAGTATTTAGAAATGGAACATGGAATTGTAAACACCCTTGGATACGTAAACCAAAAGCTTCATTTTCATGTGGTCATTTTCTGCCCTGTGCTTAAAGAAATATAAAAATCTGCTCAACAAGCAGAAAACAAGCACAATGAAATGGACTTGAGGGAAAATGACATATAAGCTCAGGGCTTCACTGAGAGACTTTTCTGAATAAAACCTATATGGTTTCTGTTGGCATTCCCACCTGGTAATATCATCTCAATGAAAAGGAAGTAATAAAGGACGAAAAACAATTTATCCAAACTAAAGTAGTAGTATCTTCACTCAGGAGAATGAACACACCAACAGTAAAATGAGCAAAGGAAATTAAGGAATATTTCACAAAATAAAATTGTAATAAGCACAACAAATAATGGAAAAATTTATGTGAAACAGTAGAAGACTTTTTAAAGGATATTAAATGCAAAAAATTCGCAAAGGTACATATGGTTTTGAATCATGGATGTACCATATGTTTTCCGCTAAACTTTCATATGAGCTGAACCATTCTACATCTTAATACTATCACCTATATAATAGGGAATATGGCATCCATCCTCCTAAGATGGTTAACTGATAATCAATATACAAAATGCTTTACATAAGTCCCTCCTGCTAGTAAATGAGTGGTTATCACTGGTAATGAGATGAGACTGAATTCTCTTCTACTTCTCATAAGTCTCACTCTTCCTTTACCTCATGCCCCCAATTTCATGTTCCAATTTGAACTTGATATGCCAGAACCCCATAGTTTCCATATTCAGTGATTTATAGTTCTACTTCCCTCTTCCTGAGGTCTCTGCAACAGTTCCACTTGAAGCTGTTCACTCCTGTTCCTTTTGGAAAATCCTGCACCCCTTCAGGATAGTCTGGCATTATCTCTTTTTGAACCTTATTCTTAACACCCTTAGGCAAAGCTGATGAGTTCTTCTGGGCACATAACTTGGATGGTAGGAATTATGATGGTGTGCTGCTTTTATTGACACCCATGTGTTTCCTCTCTGTCTTCCCAGACAAACCATATGTGAGTGCCTTGATTGATGTTGTAATATTCTACATACTTCCCCTCACTAGACATGGCCAGTTGGTGCCTGGTTATAAGAATAGCTGATTAGAAATATATTTTGAAAATGAATGAAGAATGTGATTTCACAGAAATGCCAATGCTGAAAGAAAGAAAAGAAAGAGTATTGCTAAAATACATATGGAAGACATTTTAGAGGCATGCTTTGTGAGAGTAGATTTAATATTGGGGGGGGGGGGTAAATACTGTATATAAAATAGAGTAAAATTCTCTGTAAGAAATGTAAAAGTGCCTCATATATACTAAGGGTACATTGAAAATAAATGTATGATTATATTCATTTAGCCATACATGTGTGTCTATGTCCACATTGCAGATCACAAGTTTAAGTGTTTTCCTGACTCTGAGAAATGGTCAAAATTTTGTAAACCACTCAACTGAATGCAAGAACAGTTTAAAAAGAAGTACAGTCCCTGCTAATGGGAAAATTTCCTATGAATAAATAGCGAAATGGAAGAACAAGTTTGGAGAGGGACCGAGCAGCCTGCATGGGAGCCAAGGCTCCTTCAGGCTCAAGGCCCACAGATGGGGCTGGTGTTCTTGCTGCACCTGCCTTGACATGGTCTTCACATCATATCCTGATTTACCTGCTATTCCTGTGCCTGTCCTGTATTTATTTGATCATATTAGTTATTTTTTGTATGGAACCAAAGTGGATGGAGCAGGTCCCTCACTCAGTTTCTTGTGCAGTGATCTTTTATTATTCTAAGGCTTTGGGTTTTGACCTCTTTTATTGACAAATCTAAAGGGCACACTCCAGTCCCGGAGTGTCTACACTTGTCCATCAAGGCAAAGTCTTCCCATATCATACTCTCTAATATTTTGGGCAAACCATGAAAATCAGTGTTCTTACTCTGATTTATCTTTGTTCAAATAATGGTTTCATGAGGACTTTATGGTATTTGTACTCTCATTTCCCCAGTAAAATGTATGATCCAAATGATCAGGGAATACTCCTGCTTTGTTCTGTGTTTCCAGAAAGGTGTGTGAACAGCAAATTTGAAGAAAATGTGAATTTGTGAAATAAAAAAATGTCAGGGAGAATAAAACCAGTTTCAAAGCAACTACATTAGACAAAATTGAATGAAATATCTAAATCCACATTCTGAAAGACAAAATGGAAAATAATATTTAATATAACCAATATAAATTAATAATTTAATAGAAAAGGACCTGGAAATAAATGAAGATACAAATACACTTTTTAAAATTACATGGAGGAAACAAGAACAAAAGTTATTCTTTCATCCCACATAAAGACATATGAACTCAAATATGCTTCTGAATATGACGAAAGTCAAAGATATTTGATTCATAACAAATTCCTTCCAAATAATGTCAGATAATAATGGAACCTTTAGAAATACATCTAGCCAAAATAGGAAAAGTTAGAATTAGGGAAATAGAGATGTGAAAATGAGATGGCAATGAATATAAATAGTGATTTAGTAACTCAATTGACAGGGAATTTCAGTTGAAATACAATGGGAAAAACATATGTAACACTGATATATTGGACCACACAAAGTTTATTGCCTCTCAAAAATTCCCCCTCAATTACATTTATACAGACATAAAAGAACTAAATTATAACCACCAATATTGGTGGGAAAACTGCAGTTCTATTTTGAAAGAATATAATTTAAAAATAAGAATAAAAACGCTCTGACCCAAAGTGTAGAAAAACAAAAACAAGTACAATTTACAATGGAGAATGTGAATGGCTCATAAAATATATTTAAACTCATCAATAAATGAAAAATTGTCAAGTGAAGGTTTCAGTGTACTTTTTCCCACCAATTAAAAAAATTATCATTTCTCATGTGAATAATCAACTTGAAAATGTGTGTCTCATGGACATATGTTTCAACATTCTATCTACCTGCTTTGGAGTGGAACTTTCCCATCAATAAACAAGTATGCTCAAATGTATCTTCTCTTGAAAATTAAAAAAAAAAGTTCTCTCTTCACTGCACATACCTCCACTGCTAATACCCTAATTTTACCTACTCTTAACTGCAAAGCTCCTTGGACAGATGTCCTGTTTTTCTTAGATTCACTTTATCCCATACAATCCTTATTCTAATTGGGCTTCAATTCCCATTACTTACTTTGTTAACCATGAACCCTGCATTGCTAAATCAATGAAATCTTCCTTTTAAAAAATATTATAAATATAAAATGCATTAATTAAGCAAGCAGGGAACAAGCAAGGAGAGTTCTTGGTCCTGGACTAGAATGAATTGGCACTAAGATGACCTCAGATAAAAACTCTCAGCTTCCATTCAACCTGTCTCCATCCTGCAATATCTACTTGGCTTTATGACTCACCTGAATGGTTTCTCAGAGACGGAGGTCTCCAGGTGGGAGTCTGAATTCCTCCTTGAGTCTTTGATGATGGAGAGTAAAGCTCAGTCCCAAGACAAGACAGCAGGAAAGAGTCAGGCATTCATCCCCCAGCTAGAGCTGGGACCCCAAAGAAACCACCATGCCCCATCTTGCCTGAGGTTGAATGAGCTGAAGCATAATCACAAAGGAGATATTTACAGCTTCCTCATATCTGCTCCTTAGGCACATTTGCCTCTTGTTGCTCCAACTGCTGATTCATCATGTCCCATTGGGAAACTAATCTGAACAGAAAAAAAAAATATTGCTGATTTTCTGTTCCCAGGAGACCAGGATCTGAGACAGATGAATCCAGTTTTTATTATTCATCCTCCATGAACTCTTCTTACTTACATAGGTCTAACCACCTAAAAGCCTATCTAATCCTTCAAAATAGAGTTTTTCCAGGGTCTATGCCAGAGGAACCTATCTTGAATAGGTCCTTTGAATCTTCAAAGCACTGGCTTTGGGTGATAACACTTCCCTTTTCATTGCCTCCAAAAATTTCCTATTCTCCTCTTTAACGAAGTGGAGAACTGTGTTCATTTGTGAGAGAACCATGGACACTACACTCCTATGCTTACTGACACTTTGACAAAACAATTGGGAATGAAATGCTTGTGACATGATCTAGGACCTGTTACATAGTCCTTCATTTTTGAAAAGTTTATTAATTATAAGAAATATATTTAGATCTATCATAGATTATGTTGTGTTCACAACACCTTATAAGGAATGTCTCATTTAATTTTGCCTCTATATCCTTAGATGGTGCTCAATTTTTTGGTTAATAATTCTAATATTATTTCTATTCATTTAAATTATGATAGAGATCTATATATATATATTAAATTTTTATGTAATAATTTAAATAAAGCTTAATATTTTACATTTTAACACTATCAAGTGTACAATTCAATGGTAATAATCACATTCACTATATTGGGCTACCATCACCAACATCATTTACCTAAATTCTTTCATCGCCTGAAACAAAAACTTTGCATCCATTAAGCAATATCTCTCCATTGCTCTTGCACCTGATCCCTTCTATCCTATAATCCACTATCTATATGTATGAATTTGCTTACTCTATGTATTTCATAGAAGACAGATCATACAATATTTGTCTTTTTGGGTCTGTATCATTTCACTCAACATGATATCTTTAAAGTTCAACCAAATTTTGGATCATAAATAAATACTTCATTCTATTTTATGGGTCAATAATATTTCATAGTATATATACACCACATTTTGTTGGTCCATACATCAGTTGCTAAATAATTGTGTTGCATCTAACTTTTAGTGAATAGTGAAGTATAATTCATGGCATAAGGGTGAGAATGGAAAGGAAGAGCAAAGATCAGACCTAGAGAAAGAAAGCCCCAGCTATGGAAATAAACACCCAGAAATTGAGGTTAAGTGTGACAAGTAGGAGCAGGATTTGGCTGAAAGAATAGACAGGAGTAAAACCCAAATGCCCCTTCATGGTTAACCATTGGAGAATTTTCTATTTAGGTCCCTTGTCCAACACATATCCATTTCTGTGTCTCTGGAGTAACTTTAGGTAAAACCGGACCTTTCCTCCTCATTGCTGTCCACAGCACTTCCTGGGCTACCCTGGGTCACCAAGTGAAGCAAGAGTTCCTCTGTTCCATTAATTAATGAGTGATGCAAGAGGTCCCTGCACTTGATGAGGTATCTAGAAAGAAAAGGGTATTTTTCTTCTTAGCATAAAATTGCTGATCTGGAGGGAAGGGTCGGGGAAATATTTATATGTGGAGGAGACTTGATGATCTGCAGTAGAAATTCCTTGGCTACTTATGAAATGTATAGATTGACTCTCACTCTCTTCAAGAACTTAACAAAACTGCTGAGAGTGAAAGTGGAAAACATCATCATTAATGTCTTGGGATTTTAAGGATCACAATGAAATTTTAGTGAATTTGCATTAAAATTTATTTTGGGGATAGACTGTTTGAAGAGATGGCCTCATTTTCCACTTTCCTTTGACTCCCCATCTTTTAAACTTGACAGTGCAGTTCCCCCTAATTCAGCAGATGGGGTGTATTTAACCAACTTTGTTTTGGGGCTCAACTTAATTTGTTTTGGCAAAGAAAATGTGGAGAAAATAACAGTTTGCCTCAAGAGGCCTCAGCACTTTTCTGCCGCTGTCCCTTAGAACTTTACCTCAGCATTGTGAACAACTCTGGACTCATTTGATGTAGGATGAGAGGATATGTGGAGAAAATGACATTGTCTCAGTCAAGTGCATCCTAGACCATTCTATAGCCACCAAATCTTGAATACATGAGGAACCCAATCCAAGACCAGCAGAGCCTCAATAGATGACACAAAGCTGGTTACATTGCAAAGAGTAGCACTGCAGGGATCCAAATATCTCTACACCATAGCTTATCAAAAAATAGTTGAAGAATCTATGCAGGTGGGGATGCTGAATGGAACCTACAGCAAGACATATAGGCAAATCAAAAAAAGTACCTTGAGGACGTTGAAGCAATGTTATGTCACATTTTGAGAAATGCAATTCTTCAGTTCAGAAAAATCTTATGGTTTGCTACTACACCCTAGTAGAGAATAAATGCACAACTTTGGGCCATCAACATACTATGCAATCTCAACTGCCCATCATGAACTTTAAAGCCATAAATTTGTGCATATATAAAACCTCTCCAAGTAAAAGCAGTATATGCAAGACCAGATATGAACAAGTACTGAAGCACCAATGACTTGGATGAGCAATGGTTCAGATTCTATGGCTCATATGCCTCACAACCTATACTAACAGCCTCATGGGAAGACCCCTATGATCAGCTGACTAGAGAAGAAAAACATCAGGGTTAATTAACAGATCATGGTGCATGGCATTCCGACAATATGCAAGAAGGGTGATGCAGATCATATCCCCAACCCAGTAGTCACACCGATGAACAGTAATAAAGCGAATCCTCTGAGAAGGTAGAAATCTGTAGTACCACTGGTTGCCTTTTGTATTGGAAGGAAAAATGGAAAGAAATATTGGTTTGCAATAAGTCACTGGTAGTATTAATAGTTTGGTGGGATGGTTAGAGACATGTAAGAAAAGGTTGTGAATAGGCACAAAACATAAAGAAAAATGTGTGCTATGCAAATACTCAATAAATAAAAACTTCAGCAGGAGAAATTGTTATCATAAGGCAAGTTGAATCATTCTGTGCATAGACCAGTCATTTTTCCCAGTTACATCTGTCCTTGGAGAAGTGTAAAATCTTCTTAATAAAACCAAGGAAGGTTTTTCTCTGAGGAGAAAAATAGGAAGCATAGGCATGATAAAGTAAGTAAATATCTAGGAGTATATAGCAGAGTTGTAATGATCTCTATCACTCACACATTACATGCTCTACAAACATTTTCTCTTAAGAACCTATATACTATCTAGGTATATTAGGAAGGAAACAGGGCAAAGGCTTAAGGAAGTTTGTAAAAGATACAATTGTCCACTTTCCTAAATTACAGTCAAAGTATAAGTAAGTTTGGCATCCACCTTAGAATCTGCATGATATAGTGTGGGATGTGTATGGGAGAATATCTCTTAGCATCCATGTCTTCTTCCTTCTTCTTTGTGTTCCTGTACTCCGAAGGATGGTGAACTAGGTGGTAGAGTACATATTTAACAAATACAAATGGCAAGAGCATCCTACTATCTGGATTGCAGAAAATTTACCGTGTTGGTGAAATCAACAATTTCAATGGCGTCTTCTTGTTTATACAGTGTTCATCATGATAGCAGAATTATCAACTTTCTGGCTGTTCTGTTTTTCAGTGTTTTCTCAGTGTTTTCAAATTCCAATTGCTTGAAAGGCAAACCAGTACCTTCTTCAACAACATTCAGAGTTCATGCTTGCTAGGTTTCTTCTCAAAATTTTTAAAGAGATATTTTTCAAGAAAAGATTTCTGCTTAAGATAAAATAAACTATAGAGGTAAAGTATTTGGTACAAGAGCTGATTACAAAAACAAAACACCAATCTTCCAGGATACAAATCTGGGAATTAATATATGAACTTGTTGAACAAAATGCAACAGTGACACTATTTCTATCAGATAAATATCTACCACTAGTGTATGTATATCATTGGCAAATCTGACTCACAATATATTGTTTGTAGTCAACCCTAAAGAAAATGCCTAGGAAAGAACTGGGCAAACTGTTTTATGTGATAAAAAATTCTGTGAGAATCATAATTCAAAGAATTTGGAGTGAAGTAGGACTTTTAAATTGCATTGGAGAGTTGTTTTCTTTGTTTGTTTTTTTAATGACAAAATGAGGATATTTAATTCTAAGTTTATGGCACAATGAAAAATCAAATAATTTCCAGGCCTGCATGAATCAAATCTCTTTTCTCTGAAAACTAAAGGTCTGATGTGGGAGTAAGTAAAAAATAGAGAAACAGGTGTTTCTAATATTTAAAAATTAAAGAGATAAAATTATGGTTATTAGGCTTATAGCAGATTATCTTTCCGTGTGATGAGAAAAGAATCTATATATAGATATCCCAGTGTTTGGCCTCTCTTAATTATGAGAAAATTTCCAAAATATAGTCAAAAGTTATAAAAAGAGTGCTTGTCACTCAAAGAGTTTGCTTTATGTCTTTGCTTCTAAGACTGTAGATAAATGGGTTTAGCATGGCAGTAACCACTGTGTACACTACAGAGGTTATTGTGTTTGCCCTTGAGTTTTGGATAGAAGCAAAAGTAAGACACTCTAAGACCTGTACCATAAAACAAGATCACTACTGAGAAGTGAGACCCACAAGTAGAAAATGCTTTATACTTGCTCTCGGCTCTTGAAATTCTCAAAATGATGGATAAAATCTTATAGTAAGAGAAAGGAATCTCAGTGTGTGGAATACAACCCAGAGGTCCAATTGCCAAATACAGTACTAGGTCATTGATGAAAGTTTCAGAGCAAGCAAGTTGTACTACCTAATTAAGTTCACAGAAAAGTGAGGGATATACAACTCTTTAAAAAAAGATAACTGTGAAACCAATAAGTCATGGTAAAAAAGATTCAAGAACACTCAATACCCAGGATGCCAGCAGGAGCAGGACACAGAACTCGAGGTTCATGATTACCATGTATTGCAAGGGATGACCAATGGCCAAAAAGCAGTCATAGGTCATCACATTCAAGATGAAGTTGTCTAATATTGCAAAAAGCAGGAAAAAATACATTGGGCTTAGAAAGTTTTTATAAACTATTTTACTTTTTGCCTGGTTGTTCAGTAGAATCATTGGGCAGTGATGGAGATGAAACAGATGTCTGTAAAAGGCAAGTTAGAGAGCAAGAAGTACTTGGGTGTGTGGAGCTGGGAGTCTGATATGATGGCCAGGATAATGAGCAGTTTCCCAAAGAAGGTGACCAGTTCCATGAACAGGAATATCCCCAAAAGGAGACACTGCACTTCTCTATCTTCCGAGAGTTCCCGGAAGATAAATTCTGAAACACATGATTGGTTTTCTGATTCCATGTAAATAATGAAACTGTTGGAAAGAAGACCAGAGCAATGCAAATTTAGCCACAATCAGAGATCACCAAATTATCATAAATGATAGTATATTAATTATTACTTACTGATTACATGTTATCTGAAAATATCTGGGAAACCAAAGACTGCTGATTCTTCTTGATGCTGTTGCTCACTAGACATCTTTGTCTATAATTGAAAACATTTCCCAAGGCAATATTTTCCACTACAGATTCTCTTCAAGTTTATTTTATTCAACAAATATTTTGACAAGTCATTGTGTAACATGTGATAATATAGGTGATGGTAATACAATATGTTTAATGTAATTGATATTACCAAATTGTACACTTGGAATTTATGAAATTTGGAAATTTTGAGTTATATATTTTAACAAAATAAAAAGTTATAAATAAGTAAATGAATGTAGTCCATCTTCTTGGATTGATAGAAACAGTGTTTAAGACACCATTTCTTCCCAAGCTGGTCTATAAATTCACCACAATCACATTATAAATATTAAGAATTCATTTTGTGAATATTGACAAACAAAGAGGTCCTAAACCATCACAATCATGAGGAAGCTGTCTAATCATCCAAAAAGCATGGAAAAATAACATCTGTCTGAGGCAGTTTTCATAAGCTATGATTTCACTCTTTCTTTGGATGTTTCCTTTGGTACAGTTGTGGAGGTGAAATGGATATCTCAAAACACAGGTTAGAGAGGAAGAAGTACATGGGCATGTGAAGTTGGGAGTCTGAGATGATGGCCAACAAGATGAGCAGATTCCTCATGAAGGTGACCAGTTATATGGGCAAGAACAGCCCAAAGAAGAGAAACTGCCCTTCACTCTTTCTTCAAGTCCCAGGAAGATAAATTCTGAAACACATATTTGGTTTTCTCATTCCATTTAATTGATCAAACTGTTGAATTGGAGACCAGAGCAATGCAAATTTAGCCACAGGCAATGATAAGTAAATTAACATAAATGTTATGGTTTGTATTGTAAATATATTAAATTAATTATTTGTTATTGATTATATACAATTCTAGTGCCCTTTATCTGAAATTGTCAGGAAAGACAAATACGCCTGCTTCTTCACTAAGATTTGCTGACTAGACATCCTTGTCCATACTTGAAAACATTTTCACAAAGCAATATTTTCCACTACTAATTTTCTGAGATTTATTGTAACCAACAAACATTATGATAATTCATTTTGTACCCTGTGATGAAGAAGTTGGTGTAATTGGTATTGGTGACTGTAGAACATTATTTTAATATAAGTAATATTACAAAACTCTTCACTGGAAAATAATTAAAAGGGAATTTTTGAGTCATATGAGTCATGTAGTCTACTACAATAAAAAGTTAAAATAAATAAATAATAAATAATAAATTCCATCTAAATGGATTGGGTGACATGAGGTGGCTAAGATTCCATTTCTTTTCAACCTGATATATGTGTTCAACTCAATCTCACTTTCAATGGCAGGAAGTCATTTTGTGGATATTGCTTATTAATTTTAACATTTCTATGTAATTGGAAATTAACTAGATATCCTAAACAATACTCATGAAGAACAAATTTTAGGAACCATACTATCTGATTTTAACACTTACTATAATATGCAATAATCAAACAATATTGTATTAGTGAAATAGAAAAATAAATGAATGTTAGAACACTCAGATATAGACCAACACAAATGCAGTCAACTGATCTTTCACAAAGGCACACATGTAATTCCATGGAGACAGTGTGGTCCTTTCAAAAATGGTCTTGGAACAATGGGATACACACATTCCCAACAACAACAACAAAAAAGAACTTAGGTGCAGACTGTATACATTTCACAAAAATTAAATGAAAATCAATCATACCAAATAAAAGTAAGATACAAAGTAAACTTCTATATTAAAATAAACAGAAAATCTAGGGCCCACGGCCTAGTGATGTGTTTTTACATACAACAATCAAAGCATGATCCATGAGAGAAGAAAACTTATTAGTTGGATTTATTCAAATGTAAAATTTCTTCACTGTGAAAGACATTGATAAGGGATTGAAAAGAAAATCCACAGATTTTGGAGGAAGTATTTACAAACACATCAGATAAATGATTTGTAGCCAAATATACAAATAACTCTTAACACGTTACATACAATAACATTGAGGGCTTGACATAATGGTGTGTTTTCTTTTATTTGGCACTGCCAATGTTCTCAAGCAATTCTTGCTCCTCTAAATGAGAATGGAGCAGGAGTCCCCATGATGGGAGTTAAATATTTTCTTATTTTTTGGGTCTCCACCCACTGAGATAACACACTATGACAAGATGAACACTTTCTTATTCCATAGAAGCATTCCTCAGGTGTGCTTATACCATATATCCCTAAACCCTCAATGCCCTGCACCAGTAACCCTCCCTTGACATATTAGCCAGAAGAACATTCCCTCCATTGTAGTTTGAATCAAGACCTCTAAATCCCCCAGAGTTCACCTGCTCTTTCCTCCAGCCCCACCCTCAGTTTCATGGTTAATACAAACCAAACCCCCAGCCTACTCCACCTCAAATTCCAAGACTATCAAAACAAATCACATCACTGCAGCACTGTAACACCATCCAATGCCAAACCATGCCCTTCCACGTTATCATAGTTTTTGCCCATATTGAGCATAAGCTCACAACACTCTACTACCTTTCTGTCTCCTGATAATCTCTTTTACAGACTCGGTGAGTCTGTTCAATTTGCTTGAGTCATATCAGTGAAGTCATGTAATATTTGTCCTTCATTGACTGGCTTACTTCACTCAACATGCAATCTTCAAGATTCCTCTAAGTTGCCCCATGTGTTAGTACTGCCTTCCATCTTACAGCTGAGTAATATTACATTTTATATATATATAGCACAATTGGTTTATCCATGCATCTGTTGATGGACATTTGGACTGCTTCCATCATTTGGCAACAGTGAATAATGCCACTATGATCATTGATGTGCATATATCTGTTCATGTCCCTCTTTTCAATTCTTCTGGGTATATACCCAGAAGTGGGATTGCTGGATCATGTGGCAGTTCTATAGTTTGTTTCCTGAGCAACTGCCAAATTGTCTTCCAAATTGACTGCACCATTCTACATTCCTACTAGCATTGGATGAGTATTTCTTTTCCTCCAAATCCTCTCCAACACTTGTAGTTCTCTGATTTGTAATAGCCTCCAGTCTAAAATTTGTAAGATGATATCACATTGTAGTGTTAATATGCACTTACCTATAGGGTTGTGATGCTGAATATCTTCTTATAAGCTTCATGCCCATTTCTATTTCTTCTTTGGAGATATGTTTATTCAACTCTCTTGCCCATCTTTTAAATGAGTTGTTTGCCTTTTTATTTTTGAGATATAAGGTTTTTCTCTCATTGAGTACTCTGCCTTTTCACTTTCTTGACAAACTCTTTTGAAGTGCAAAAGTGTTGAATTTTGTAGAGGTTCCATTTATCTATTTTGTCTTTCATTGCTTTTGCTTTGGGTGTAAATTTATAAAACCATTTATTACTAAAATATCTCATAGATATTTCCCTACATTAACTTCTAGAAGCTTTATGTTCTTGGCTCTTATATTTATGTCTTTGTACCATCTTGAAATAATTTTTGGATAAGACATGAGATGGTGAACCTCTCTTATTCTTTTGAATATAGATAGCCAGTTCTCAAAACACCATTTGTTGAAGAGGCCATTGCTCCACAAATGAGTGAGCTTGGTGGCCCTGTCTAATATTAGTTGGTTGTATGTGATGATCAATATTGGAACACTCAGTTCAGTTCCACTGGTCATTATGTCTATCCTTGTAACAATACCATGCATTTTTGACCACTGTAGCATTGTAGTATATTTTAAAGTCAGGTAGCATGATTCCTACAATTTCTTTTTCATTTTCTTTATGTTTTTGGCTATTCTGGCCCTTTAATCTTCCAAATAAATTTTGGAGTTAGTTTTTCCAATTCAGTAAAAAATGCTGTTGCAATTTTTATTGGGATTGCATTAAATGTGTAAATCAATTTAGACTTGACAGACATCTTAATAATGCTTAATCTTCCAATACAAGAACGTTTAATATTCTTCCATTTATATAGGTCTTCTTTGATTTCCTTTAGCAAAGTTGTGTAGTTTTCTGTGTAAAAATCCCTTACATTTTTGGTTAATTTTATTTCTAGGTATTTGATTCTTATATGTGCAATTGTAAATGGAATTATTTTCTTGATTCCCTCTTCAGATTGCTCATTACTGGTGAACAGAAATTCTACTGAATTTTGCATGTTGATCATATATCCTGCCACTTTACTGAACACATTTATAAGCTTCAGGAGCTTTGTTGATTACTCAGTGCTTTCTATGTATAGGATCATATCATCTGCAAATAGTGTAATTTTTACTTCTTCCTTTCCACTTTGGATGCCTTTTATATCTTTTTCTTTCCTAAGTTCTTGAGCAAGTACTTTTAACACAATATTAAGTAAGAATGGTGACAGTGCACATGCTTGTTTTGTTGAGATATTAGAGGGAAATTCTTTAGCATTTCACCATTGAATATTAGGTTAGCTGTGGAGTTTTCTTATATACCATATATCAAGTTGAGGAAGAATCATTCTAACCTGTTTTTGAAGTGCTTTTATCAAGAAAGGATGCTGTCTTTTGTCAAATGCTTTTTCTGCGTCAATAGAGATGATCATGTGATTTTTTTCTTTCAATCTTTCAATTGGTGTATTGATTTGATTGATTTTCTTATGCTAAACCATCCTTGCATAACAGAGTTGAAGCCCACATGGTCATTATGAGTAATTCATTTGATATTCTGTTGAATACATTTGGCAGATATTTTGCTGAGGATTTTAGCATCCAGCTTCATTAGAGAGATTGGACTGCAGTTTTCTTCCTTGTGGCATCTTTATGTGGCTTTGGTATTAGGGTGATGTTGGCATCATAGAATGAGATAGGTAATGTTCCCTACACCTCTATTTTTTGAAAGAGTTTAAGCAGAACTGGTGTTAGTTCTTTCTGGAATGATTGGTAGAATTCATCTGTGAAGCCATCTGTTTACGTACTCTTCTTAGCTGATAGGATTTTAATACTTAATTGAATCACATTGCTTGCAATTGGTCTGTTGAGATGATCTATTTCTTCTTTCATCAATATAGGCTGCTTGTTTGTTTCTAGAAATTTGTTCATTTCCTCTGTTATCCATCCTGTTGGCATACAATTTTTAAAGTATCCTCTTATGATATGCTTTATTTCTGTAGGATTGCTAGTGATATTCCCTTCCTTGTTTTTTTTTTTAATTTTATGTACTTGCATCTTCTCTCTTTTCTTTGTTAGTCTAGCTAAGGATTGGTGAATCTTGTTAATCTTTTCAAAGAATGATCCTGTGTGTTAATTTTTTTTGTTGTGTTTTTCTTTACTCAATGTCACTTAGCTCTGTTCTAATCTTTGTTATTTCCTTATTGCTGCTTGCTTTGTGATTAGTTTGCTGTTCTTTTTCTAGTTCCTCCATGTGTGCAGTTAGGTCTGTGAATTTTAAATTTTTCTTCTTTTTAATACAGACATTTATAGGGGTTTAAATTTCCCTTATCAGTACAACTTGTGCTGCATTCCATAGGTTTTGATATGTTGTGTTCTCATTTTCATTCTTTTCAAAGTAGTTACTGATTTATTTTGCAGTTTCCTACTTGACCCACTGATTGTCTAAGAGTGAGTTGCTAAACTTTCATATCTTTGTCCTAATTCTGGTTCTTTGCCCTTTATTGATTTCCATTTTCATTCCAATGTGGTCAGAGAAATTGCTTTGTATAATTTTAGTCTTTCAGAATTTGTTGAGAGTTGTTCTATGGCCTAGCATGTGCTCTCTCCTATACAATAATCCATGTGTTCTCAAGAATAATGTATATCTTGCTGTATTCGGGTTTACTGTTCAATATATGTATATTAGCTTTGGACCCTCTAACTCTTGGGATTATAACCAGGGGTCCACATATCTGTAATAAGTCCATAGAAAGTTTTCAGGGGGTCCATGAGGTGGAATTGAAGATTCAATAAAATATTATTCCTGCAGGGATGTGTTGGTGAAGGTGTGATATATTTATTAAATAATACAGAGTATACTGTGGACTTAGTAAGGGGTCCACGGTTTTCACCTGACTGGCAATGGGGTTTGTGGGAAAAGAAAAGTTAAGAACACCTACTTTAATGTAATATTGAAGGTCTCTGTTTCTTCAATGAACCTCTGTTGAGATGTTCTGTCTAATGATGATAATGGATTATTAAGCTCCCCCTTACAATTTTAAAGCCATCTATTTCTCCACTTAGTTTTTCCAATGTTTGCCTCATGTATTTTGGGGCACCCAGGTTAGGTGCGTAAATGTTCATGATTGTTCTTTCTTGATATATTACCCCTTTTGCTAATATATAGTGTTCTCTTTTGTTTCTTGCAATAGTTTTGCACTTAAAGTCTATTTTGACTGATATTATAGCAACTCCCACCCTTTTTTGCTTAGTGTTTGCTTGTATAATCATTTTCCAACCATTAACTTGCAACCTCCTTGCATCCCTGGATCTATAGTTAGTTTTTTGTAGACAGTATATAGATGGATCATATTTTCCTATCCACTTTGTCAATCTGTGCCTGTTGACTAGAGAGTTTAATAAATTATTATTCAATGTTATTACTGCTAAAGCATTACTTACATTATGCGTATTTACTTTAAGTTTATAGATGTCATTTATTCTTTTTTATTTCTCTTTTAATTTTTTAGTTATTCTTACTAATAACATTCTTTTCTACACTCTCCTCCAACCCCTTCTCTCCTGCTTTTTCATTTCAACCTGCAGAACTTCCTTTAGTATTTCTTGAAGGGCAAATTTGTTGTTGACAATTCTTAATTTCTATTTTTCTGTGAATATTTTGAACTGTCACTCATTTTTGAATGCCAGCTTTACTGGAAATGGAATTCTTGGGTGACAGTGTTTTTCTCTTAGCACCTTATCTATGTCATACCACTGCCTTCTCACTTCCATGGTTTCAGTTGAGAAATCAGCATTTCATCTTATCGAGTTTCCCTTGTATATGATAGATCTCTTCTCTTCCTGTTTTCAGTATTCTCTCTTTATTTCGAGTGTTTGACAATTCGATAAGTATATGTCTCAGGGTAGGCCTATTAGGATTTATTCTGTTTACAGTGTGTTGTGCTTCCTGGACATGTATGTCCATGTCCTTCAAAAGAATTGGGAAATTTTCTGCCATTATTTCCTCCAACACACCTTCTGTTCCCTTTCCTTTCTCTTCTCCCTCTTGGATGTTTATAATGTGTTTGTTTGTGCATTTTGTGTTATCACTTATTTCCCCTAGTCCTTGTTGAATTTTGTCTATCTTTTTATCTATCTGTTCTACTATCTGTCTGATTTCAGATGTCACATTAAACATCACTAATTCTTTCCTCTGCCTCTTCAAATCTGTTGTTATGTACAACCAGCCTTTTTTTTTTTGCCTTGTGCTATTTGTCAACATCAGATCTGTTATGTTTTTATGAATATTTATGATTTCTTCAGTAGGTTCTTAATATCTTTTATCTCTTACTTCATTTCATCAAGTTGATTCATAATATTTGTTTGTATATCCTTGATTCATTTTCCCGTGTTCTGCATCTATTTTTTTTAAGTTTGTCCATTAGACTGAGATATTTCTACCTGTTTCTTAGTATGAGTTGTAATTTTTTGTTTGTGTCTATGCATCTCTGGCATCTTCCAGACCCCACATCCTCCCAAAGAAAGCTCTTTCCCACTCAGTTAGCTGCAGTGAGCCAGAGGTTTTACTGATGCTATTTGCCTTGAGGTTAAGATATATTTGACATTCCCTGCCTGCCCAGGGGTGAGTCACTCAGAGTTTTTGTTTGGCCTCTTTGACCTTCTGTCTCTCTTCCTCATGGATGATATACAGCACTCGCCTGGTCTGCAAATCCCTAAAACAGCTCCCTCAGATAGATTTTTGACCTTCCTCCCTTGTTTTTGTGAGAGTTCAACTATGCATACCTACTTCAATGCTATCTTCCTAGAAGTCTAGATTTACTTCTAAAATTTGCATCATGTTCTGCCATTTTTGGAAGGATTTTTTTTCTTTATGATTTGACTAACTGTCACCTTAATCATATTCACAAGCATATTTGAATCCATATCTCTTTATGTGGGATGAAATTATAATATTAGGTTACTGCTTCCTTGGTGATATTTTTACAAGCATATTCGTATATTATATTATTTCTATTTTATTAAATTATTAATCTACATAGATGTTATTAAATTATTGTTATGTCCAATCTTCTCTCAGAATTTAAATTTAAATATTCCCTTCAACTGTGTCTAATACAGTTCTTTGGAACAACTACATTTAGTCTGATTTTCTTTTCCATGTCATTTTTATTTCATTACTTCATATTTTCTTCAGATTTATTGTTTAAAAAAAATATTCACACTTTTCCTGAAAACACAAAAGAGAGCACAGATCTATTCACTAATAGTTGAACTCATACATTTTACTGAAGAACTGAAAGTACAATTAAAATTGTGCATATGACATTAAGTCTTCAGTGATATATTAACAAAGATAAATCACTCAAATAGCACAGACTGTCATGGTTTGTGAGAAGGTGGTCTTGCATGTTGGACAAAGAGCAGAATCAGGAATGGGCTGTGCCCATTGGAGTTGCTAAAACAGTTGTCAAAACCCGAAGTCCTAGAATAACAAAGGAAAGAATGTTACAATGTGACTGAGGGACATGCTGCATCCATACTGGACCATACACACACAAAATAATACGATCAAATAAATATGGGATAAGCACAGAAATAGTAGATTGATAAGACCATGATGTGGAGACCACAACACAGCAGGTGGAGACAGAACACCTGCACTGTTTTTGGCCCTTGATCCTCAGCTCCCAATCAGGATGCTTGTTGTCTCTCCAACCTTGCTCTTCCACTTGGCTCTATATTGATATTATCTTTTTTTGTATTACAAGCCTAAATATTTTATTTTTAGATACAGCTGATGTAAAATTCCTCTCAATAAATATAATACATGTTTTTCTACAAATATAATGATTTCAAAAATTTGGAAATAATAATTGTCCCAAATGCCTATATAAGCAATCTGAATGAACATGTCATATCAATATTTATAACATTTCATGTATCAAATAAAATTTCTTTTTTATTGTTAATTTATTGAATTTAAGTTAGATTGGTGACAATGCTGCATACACCACAAATATACATAAACTATTTTTACATATTTTTAAAGTAACAAAATAGAGTAAGATGTCTCACAGAAATATGTTCTTGGTAATTAAAGAGGAGACTCAAATTAATAATGTACAAATTTAAGGAGTGAATGAAGCTATGGGCTAAAGTAGACTTATTATTCTAGGAATGGAAGAACTTGTAAAACTGATATAAAAACAGAGGTCACCAGAGGTTCTGAAGGGAGGGAGAAGGAAGAATAACTGTAACATGGTGCATTTTTGGGACATTGGATTTGTTCTGCATGATATTGCAATGATGGATACAAGCTGTTATACATTTTGTCAAAATCAGTAAAATTGTACAGTGCAACGTGTAAACCATAATGTAAACTATAGACCATACTTAGTAGCAATGCTTTAATATGTTTACTTCAACTGTAACAAATGTACCACCACAATGAAAGATGTACATGGTGAAAGTTTGAGAGGTAGAGGGGTGTGGTATATTGGAAACACCCACATTTTCTTTCATTATTATTGTATTATTTTTAAAGGAGCATTAGGTTATATAAATGTTAGATTGAAAATATAGGGGATTCCCATATTCCCTGAATGAATAAGGGACTTCTGGGAATATGGCATCAGAGTAGGTGGACAGGACTCAACTCTCACAAAAACAATGGAGTAAGGGCAAAATTCTAGCCAAGGGAGCTGCTTTGGGGATCTGCAGAACAGAAGAGTGCTACACATCATCCAGGATGGAGAGGGACAGAAAGACAAAGAGGCCAAACCAAAACCATTAGTTATTTGCCCCTGCAGCTGGGAAGGGCACATATCCCCAACTTCTAGGCAAATAGCCTTGTTAAAATCCCTGGCTCCCTGCAGCCAACTTAGGGGGGAAAGAAGGTCCTCCTCTGGAAGGAAGAGGGTTCTGGCATAGGGCAGAGTAGTTTCTCTTCAGTGAATTTAGCCAGCTGATTCCACTTTAAATCTCAGTTTTAGCCAGCCTAGTAAGTGGAGGTTGAAAAAGACCCATCTGTGGAAGAGGTGAAGGGCAAAAGGTGTGGGTCAGGCACCCAGCAAACTCAGAGATAGAGAAGTGTAAAGGGTGGGGATATCTGGTGAGCAGAACAGATGGAAAATAAGTAACCCCAGCCATCACAGAAATGGCCACAGGGAGAGGGGAGGGGATATCATCTCAGGCAGGCTGCCACACCCAACTGCCTTGGGAGAGAGAGGAACCTAGGAGTGGAGGAACTAGAGGGGTTAGGTGGAGACAAACACCTAACCAGGCCAGACAACAGGAAGCCAGGAGAGATAACCAACAAACTGTTAGAATCCCAACACCCTGAGAGAAATGTGGGCAGAGAGAACCAGCTAAGATTTCAGAAGCCTACATAACCTGTGTAATGGGTATAGCTCATTGATGAATACCTGCCTCACATATGTTAGGTCTCTGCTTAAATTCCTGGTGC
>JAQZBX010024862.1:0-29893 GCA_029593785.1 Cabassous unicinctus
AAAAAAAAAAAAAGATACAGCAAGCAAATACCAAGCAAAATAAAGATAAACTATGTTATTTCCAAATGAAAAAGACTTGAAGACAAAAGGCATTTTTAAGGATAAAGAGGGACAACAATAATGATAGATGGTTCAAGGTTCAATTCTCCAGGAAGATACATGTTAAACCTGTGTGCTCAAAATAAAATGGCCTTAAAATATATGAAGCAAAAATTAACAGCTCTACAGGGAGAAACACAAATCCACCAGCAGAGGCAGGGGGATTTTAACATAGCAAGCAAAAATTAGTGAAAATATGGAAAATCTGAACAGCACAATTAATCTCAAGTTAACAGATATAGATTGAACCCTGAACCTGACAATTAGAGAATATACATTCTTCACAAGTCGATATGAAACTTTTATAAAACTTGGCCACAAATTACACCATACAGCAAGTCTCAAAAATATGGAAAAAATCAGTATCATTTCAGCCCTTGCTTTCTGATCTTAGTCTAAGATGACAGAATTCAGAGTAGTGGTCCTTTTCATGGGAAAGGGTAACATCTGAGAGGGGGCACGAAAAGGACTTCTGATAAGCTGGTTTCATTCAATTTCTTGATGCTATACAGTGCTTATACCATACATCCAGTTGAATACTTATGATCTATGCACTTTTCTATATATATATATATATCACCAATAAAAAAAAGGTTTTTAAAAAATGTTGCACTACCAGCCACATACACAGAGTGTATAACAAATATATACTAAGCAAAACACAAACAAAAATTTTTTTAAATAAAACAAGTCTATTCATTTAATTGGAGCCACCCCATACATACAACAATTCACCTGGAAAAAAAAATCATGAAAACATTTGCTGTATAGCCACTAACTACTATTTTCTACAAGCTTGCTACTCAAATAGCAGTCCCTAGACCAGCTGCCTCAGGACCGCCTGGAAGCTTATTAAAAATGCAAAATTCAGGACCCATCACAGAGCTACTGAATCAAGATCTTCATTTTAACAAGATGCCCCGATGATTCACAGACTCACAAAAGTGTGAGAAGCATTAATCTATAGCATAACCCTAAGCCTATGAGCAAACACCCTCCAGGGCTTAGGGATCAACCAATGACTTTTTCAAGGGCCTGTGTGTTCCACCCTGCGCTAAGAACTGGGAGAACTAGCGTGTGGTCAGAAAGGGAGAAACAAAAGGAAATGTATTAGTGTAGAATACAGACAGACTGAGGCTGTAGAGAGAAATAACAGGCACTGAGGGATTCCAATAGCTCTTTCCGAGAACCACCTGCCCTGAGGAAGGAAGGCCTTTAAAACAACAACAAAAATTGTTGAAGTTTAACACATACAACTAAGAGCCCAAATCCTAAATGCAGAACTCAACGAAATTTATCACAAATTGAACACACTCACATAACTACCATCCAGAAAAAAAAGTCATTTTTAATCTAAGAAGGAGCCAATGCTGAGCAGCCCGCACACCACCAGGAAAATGTCAGGTTGGATTGGCGTCTGTAACTTGGCTGGGTTCTGAGGGATGCCAGCTCAGATTCATAGAAGTATACGAATTATTGGAGCCTGGCCATTCATTTTTACCAGGTAACAGCAGCCCAGAAGGTTAAGTCATCAACACATCACAGCGTTGTGTATTATATTATTGCTATAGGGATTTCCAGATTTTCATAAAAGTTTGCATGAAGACATGCAGGGCAAATACTTGTAGTAGTAGCAGCACCAGGACTAGTAGCACCACTAGCAGTAGTAGCATTAGTAGTGGTACTAGCAGCACTAGTAACAGCACTAGTAGTAGTATCACTAGTAGCAGCACTAGTAGTAGTAACACTAGTAGTAGTAGCACTATAGCAGCACTAGTAGCAGCAACATTAGTAGCAGCACTCGAGTAGCAGCACTGGTAGCAGTAGCACTAGTAGCTCTAGAGTTCCATAAGAACACTAGTGCTCAGTAAGTTAATTTTCTTTTCCTCTTATGAGTCAAGCCTCGAACTAATTATTTGCATTTTAACAATACTTTTACACTAATGAAAACAAAACAATCTCACCCAAACAGGAATATTTTTAAATTAATGATATTCATAAGAGAACTGAACAGTTCTATATTGTATTGAGAGATTTATAAAAGCAATTCACATTGATCTAGACTACAGTGATCTAAATAATTGCCTTGATTTAGGCGGACGGGCTGAGATGAAACCTTCAGACATTTTTATACCTAAAGAGCCCGCCACAGTCTGACCTTGCTCAGCTTTCCAGCTCCTGACGACCCTCCATCCCTTATGCACCCCACAGCCCCCAGTCCAGGCTCTTTCCCACTTCTGTGTCTTTGCACATATTGGTCCCTCTGCCTGGAGGTCTCCTCCCACACCCGCTTGCCCCATAGTCCCTCCAATACCCAATAAAATAGCCCTCTTGCGAGGCACCCCTGAGCCCCCAAGCACTCCAAACACCCCTCAGTCACAACCCCCCCATTCTGGCTCTGGGGTGATGTTTCCTATTCTCCAAAACCCACCAGACCTGAGTTAGACCAGCACAATAGATGCCTCTCAAAAGCATCTCCCAAAGGCTCTCATAAGCTTTCAAATACTTTAATCCACATTCCTGCATTTTGAACACTGTTCCCGGTACTCATTTATCCCAGCTTCCCTTTGTTTCCACTCTAGCAGACTCTGTGACAAAAGCCCTTTCGTGAACTCTAATTAGAGAAACGTCTTTCCTTTCCTTTCTTTCCTACGTGCACCTCTTTGACTCAGTGTTAAAAACCCAAACCCTATATTCTGTTTTCATTTTTTGTTCACAAGGTAAAGATCCATATTATTACAATCATTCATGGAGACAGGCATTTTTGTGTTCGTTTTTAGTTGACCCTACAGAAGTGACTGACACATAGCGAGCACTCTCAGAACACATATTGGAGTATCTGTTGTAGAAACTTCCTCGGGAGCTGTGGGCTGTTTATTTAGGACTTCTTTCCAATAGAAAAAGCCACATCACTATTACAAAAAGCATACTGTTTTCAACGAAAGAATTAAAATGCTTCTTCATAGGATCAAAACAAAATTTTTATTTAACTTATAAAGAAAACAAAAAAATGAGAAGGGCTGAAGGACAAAGAATAATCTGCACAGGCTTTGCTACAGCTTCTTAATCAGATGGTTCCTAATCAGTGTTGACCAAGAGTGTCTGGGATTGCATAATAACAAGCATGCCAGGTGGTAGAGAGCAAAAACAAGAAAAGTCATCAAATAGCTCCTGCGATTTAATTGGTAGCTAATGCATGAGTCCCGGTCAGTTAGCATGCATCTAATTTCACTGCGTAGTGTGAATGGTTTTGCCTTTTTTATTTGTTCCTCTTTTCTGAAGGTGAAAATTATTTTGATTGTTGTTTGCAATAGGAATACAGGATTTCTTGTAAGTATACTAGTCCATTTGGTCCTTCAGTCAGTCAGACAATCAAGAATTGACCACCTACTATGTGCCAGGTGCTGTGCTGGGCGGCTGGAACACAAAGATAAAAGATACAGTCCTTCGCCTCTATGATTTTACCACCCACAGGAGGGAGTGCCGATTACTGAGTATTGATAGGGAAAGGACTTACTTAGAGAGGTCCCCTGAGAGGGACCAAGTCCAATGGAGAGGGTCGGGGAAAGCTTCAGGACAAGAGTGAGGAGGAGTGAGCCCCACAGGGAGAGAAGAGATAAGTTTCATAGCATGTGCCAAGGTTCAGAAACCCCAGGAAGCATGGAGTAATCACGCTAACCCACCTCTCTTCCTAAAGCTGGGGAGAGGGTGCTGGGGCAGAAAGCAGCAAGACAGAAGTGTAGTCGTCAGCTCCTGGGGGGCCACTGAAGAGTTTTAAGCCAGGGTATAACAGAATCAAATTTGCAATTGGGATCAGAAGGGGCCAAGACTAGAAGCAGGGAGTCCAGCTAGTCAGAATGAGCATTACTGCAGTCAGAATGAGTAATGATGGGTGAGGAGAGGAAAAAACAAGAGCTGAGAAATGTTAAGGAAGAAGAACCAACAGGATGTGGTGATTGAGCGTACATTGGCTGGGAGACAGAGCTGATAATAGCTCATGCTTGCTGCGTACCCACCTTTAACTGCCTCTCATATGCAGTTAAAACAGACTATTGCATTTAAACCTCATGTAAGTTTTCAAATGAAAACTGAGGCACAGAGAAGTGAACCGATTTGCTCAAGGTCACGAGGCAGAACCCACAAACGTTCACTCAAATCTGGCCCTTGTCCATCTCTCCAGCCACTCCCTGCCTTGGACGTCACGCTGCACCAACACCATGCTGTTAGCAGCTGCCTTCATGAGCCTCTGCCTTCTCCCCCTTCATCCTCGTTCATGTTGCCCCTCCCTGGAAGGCCCTTCTCCCAGTCGGCCTCTTCTCACTCATCTCCTCCGGGGAACCATCCCTGGCCTGTCCGTGGCCTCTCCCAGCTCTTCCCACACAACAATATATTCTAATTCTCTGTTTGGGAGTCTGTCTCCTCCAGTGGACTCAGACATCTGTGAGAGACAGTGTGATTTCATTCTTTCTGGTACTCCCAGGTCCAGGCTAGAGCACGACACATAGAGCTCAGTTAGCATTGAGACTAGAAGATAGCAAAAAAGTGTGGGAAAGGGCGATGGAAATTCTGTTTGGGACGCACTGAGTTTGAGATGCCAGAGGGGCATACAAGAAGGGAAATCCAGGAGACAGTTGGATATGTAAGGGTAGCCTGCAGAGAAAAGAAGTTCTCAGTTAGTGATTTCTACTGGGGATCACCTGAAAAAAGATGAAGTCACAGGAGGGGAAATAACGCCCTCGGCCCTCATCTTGTGTCTCTTCTGAATTATTTGATTTCCATGTTCCATGGTTGGGCTTATCTCTCACTGAACCCCTCTCCTGCACCCCTTTCCAATCACAAGTCCCGAACTTCTGGTCATCCACTGCCTTCTAGTCTTTGCTCCAGCCACGCCTTCTACCTGGAATTACCCACACGCTGACCCACACAATCACTCATCTTTCTTCCTCTTCCTAGCTTTCTCCTTACTTCCACTCCTCCTATGCCCCCACCCCCACACTGCTCTAGAGCCAACTCCCTGATCTGCATTTGGGTGATCCACTCACCATGTGAGCCTAAGTTCCTTAACCTATGTGTGTCTCAATTTCTTCAAATGGATATGGGGCTAACACAGGACCAGTTTCTTAAAGGCTGATGTGAGGATTAGCTGACGTAATTCATGAAGAGTGTCATTATTATTCTTTGTGTCCCAGTATACCCCACACTTCTACTTACAACTCAGAAAACTTTGCCACCCCAGCTTATAGCCACCCACACACACATTAGGAGACTGGCACTGCACACAGGTCATTGTCTAGCATTTGGCAGGTATCTAATCAATGCCATCCAAATGAAAGAATGAGGTCACCCAGAGAGAGGATTGGGAAAGAACCCAGATAAACACCAATGTAAAGAAAACAAGGAAACCACAAAGAAGAAACAACCTAAGAAGTAAGAGTAAAATGAGGGAGAATAGCTATAATAGCAGTTCTGACCACATTTCCTTCCTGTCTTCTACTTGCTCTCTTTTCTCCAGCCACACTGACCTTGTGGCTAGCTTTGAACATGCTAAGCTCACTCCTGCCTCAGGGCCTTTGCACTGCCCATTCCCTTTGCCGGGACTGCTCTTTCCCCACATAATCAAATGGCTTGCTCCTTTCATTCATTTGGTACTCTGTTCAAATATCACTTCCTTAGAGAGGACTTCCCTATATAAAATAGCATCCACTGTGCTCTATAAGCTTCTTGGGTCCCTCATTAAACCTCCTCAGACCTAAAGCTGACAGCACAATGCCAAGCTGGCAGGTCAAACCCCAAGGCCCTTCCTGGTTCAGGCCAGGACATGATCCCTGTGCCTTCATTTGTATAGCCAAAAAATGAGTCAAGTCCCAGCCATTTCTCTTTAAAAGAGACTTGTCACCCATCCTTGGTCTCATGCACATGGTTATATAATGAGCTAAAAGCGGTCAAGAACCTAAACCTTTAAAGGACAAAGAAAGACATGTCATTGGTGATTACAACGGGTTAAGGCATTAAAAACCCAGAACTTTAGAAGTCACATCATTCATTGAACATGTATTTATTAGAAGGCATATTACAGTTCTAGATTACTCTAACCTCTTTTCACATTTCTAAGGTATATGAATCTAGATGGCTGACTGAAAGTAAAAAATCACGATAAAATACAGAAAGCAAGTTACAATACAGAATCACAAATACATGTTTGTTAGGGAAGCTAATGAGGTTTACTGGAGGCTGCTGCTAGTGAAATGCAAACACAAGCCAAATTTCTCTCTGTTCTTAGGAACCTAAAGCACATGGTCTACAGTATAACTGTTCATTCTCTTGGCAGTCCCTGTGCTAAAGATAGGACTAAAGCATTTATTAAATCAGTCAAATGAATAGAAAAATTGAACCCTGTTAAGTTCTAGGCAAGCAACTTAGATCATCCCACATCATGGTATCTAAGCCCAAATCCAGTAAAACTGAAAGGGGACATTTTTTAAAGCAGTTCAATTGTCAGAGAGATGATTTGTGGAAGGTTCCAAAGCCAGGCCAAGCTCTCATCAGATAATGATCTCGACAGTATCCAGCGGGTAGGAAATATATTGAATGTGCTTAAATTTGTTTTTCCTAACTTGTTCACTAGGTTGAAAACTCTGATGGAAAAGTTATCTTGTCATGTCTTAGGTTACTTTGCTACAAGCCTAAAATTTAATGGGGATTTTGCAGTCAAGTGTATTCACCACTTTAGGAATGGAGTGGGGAGTGGGGGGGGTTGTTCAAGAATATATTTTAAAATAGCACAAATTATAATAAATACACTCATTTAAATTTGTTTCAGTTCCTTTCAAGTCTCTGGAAAAAACTGTGTAATTCTTAGTTTTAAAAAAAATCTGCCATCTTTTTCCTTTAATTACTGAAATATACTAGCTTTTCAATATGATTTCACTTACTCTGACTTCATTTTCTCCACCTGGGCACCCAATTAAACTTCTAGAAATTTACAGAACTGATTATTATGTAAGCCTATTACTGACAGTAACCCTCTGATAGGGAAAGGTGTAAAAATAATTTTGCCAATGAATATTCTTAAAACACCATGAGAATACTGAATTATGCCCAGATGGTAACCCAAGAACTACAGTATTGTGTGTTCAATGTGTGCCCCAGCAAAAACAACTCACATCCCAGCAAAAATGCTCTGAGTTAAAAAAAATAAATAGGCCACTAGTATGCAATTTGCTATCTGCTCACAATTTGTTAGCAGTTCCCAAGCACATCAATCACAAACCCTGAGAACAACCTGAGTGATCATTTTAAATAGTTTAAATCCCCAGAAAGAGAGAGAGAGAGGCTAGTCCCTTTAACCTTGGGAAAATGAGTAGGGGACGTCACTGGCCAGCAAAGGGAGCATCCACACCAAAGAGCAGCAATCTCCCCAGCACCCCCAAGCTTTGAGATGTCCCTGCATAACTGGCCCCAACAACTGCTCACAACCTTCTCATTTAAAGCTTCAGATCTAGATGTTATCATAGCAACTGACTGCAAGTAAGGGGAACGGAAGGAGTTCTCCTTGAGTTTCTGTCTCCTATAAAGTCTCCACAGCATCTCTGATAAAGGACTGGAGAGAATTGCTTTTTCCACATAAGCAGGAATGTTGATAAAGAAGCTTTGCTGGCCTCCCCCTGCACGCTGGGATTTCTAGCTGAATCGGAAACCTTCACACTGTGAGTTTGTTTTCCTTCAGAATTGTGCAATGCCATATATATTTTTTTGTTTTAAACCAAAAAAAAAGGGGGGGGGTGGATAATGTCTTCTATTTCCATGGAACATTTATACCCAAGCTGATTCTTTTCATATTAAAACATATTTTTGGTACATATTATTTTAACTCCACAGCATCTGTCAGAGAGATGTTCCCATCTCAAATTTACAGATGGAGAAATGCAGAAACAGAAAAGTTTAAATAACTTGCCCAAGGTCAGTCAGGGACAAGACAAGCGCTGACTGATCTAACTCCAAGTCTCCCACTGCCATATCCCTTTCCCCTGAGCGGTCTGAAGCGAGTGGAATTTTTTCTGGAGTTCCGAAGACCCAGCTCCCAGGCACCTCCCAAATTTCACTCCACCGACTACTTCTACAAACACCCCGTTTCCAGGGTACAGGCAGCCCTCACTCGCGTGTAGCATCGATCCCCCGGCCGGAAGGCCAGCGCACGCTGCAGCGGGCTCCTTCCCTCCCAGACTCTCCCAGAAAGTCGAATCCCGAAGTTTCCTGGGGTACTCAGACGGCTCCCAACACTCCACCCGCCCCAGCCGCCACAGGAGCCCGCGACGGCCTGCCATTACCGTATGCGGTGAGGGAGGCCATCCTGGCCCGCGTCCTGCCCAAGCTGGCCAGGGCATCGGCGACAGCGGCCGCCTGCACGCCGCGCCCCTGGACGGCCCGCGCCCCGCCCGGCGAATGCATGAGCTCGGCTCCCGCGGCGCCCGGCCGCCCCGCTCCTGAGCATGCCCAGTCAGCCGGTCGCGATCGCCCGGGAGAGGTGGCGGCGCGCAGGTGCCCCCGGCCTGGTCTCGACTACAAGGGTGCGGGGAGCGAGGGCGCAGACTGGCCGCCGCGATCTGGGTGCCCGCGGGGATTGAACCTGCAGCGGGGGCGCGCGGCCGGGGAGAGGAGGGGCGAAGCAGGAGGTGGGAGGTGCTGGGCGGAGGCGCGCGGCGGTTTCGGCCCAGCCAGGCAGGCGTCGGGAGGGATCCCAGCTGGGTCCACGCCTAGCAAGGTGCCCTCCAACCTCCCAATGTAGGGATGGCAGGAGTCACGGGGGCAAACGCAGGAACGGGGAGTCCCGGGCGCGCCACAGCCTCCTGGATCTTGAGCCTCTAGCTCCCTTCGTAGGAAGCTCCCCTCGAGAGTACTCCTGGGGACACGGGGTGGGTTTGGCCGCCGGGGCTGGGTCGGGCCGCCCGTGACTCTCGGGCGCTATTGCTAGCCCAGAGGACAGTCTTAAGAAGGGTTTGCCTCCAGAGACCGGAGACCAAATCCCAGGGGCGAGTAGCAACCCTATCCTGCGGTCCTTTATTAATGAAGTCGTTGACCGCTAACTACCAAGACACTCTTACCCCAGCAGTTCAGACCTGTCCCAGCACGTCATCCTGTCGCCTTGATTCGCGCATCTGTCTACCCACAAGGCTGTGACCAGTGACCTATTCCTTTTCTGCGAGTCCCAGTAACTGCCAGCGCCTGGCTCAGGGTGCGAACTCAAACAATATTTGCTGAAAGACTGAATGTCCGAGCCCCTCAGGTCCCTCGCTGGGTTCTCATTTGGAAACAGTTGGCTGGGAAATGGGAGCGGGTGGGGGAGAGGAGAAAGAGGCCTGAGGAGCCAGTGGCACCCATGGGGGTGGAGGACGCAGCAGAAAAGGCAGGCCACCGGACGCCTCCTCAGGTGTCAGGAGCATCCGAAACTTTGCAGTTCCCAAGTGGAAAGTCACGGCCACGGTGAGCGCACCCGGAGCTTCCGGGCGCGGGGTTGACCGTCGTGGTCGCCAAGGAATCGCGGCCTCAGGAAACGCCAGCCCCCAACGAATGGGAGGCGAAGCGGTCAAGGCTATTTAACTGCATTTTGGGTTGTATCAACTTGAGTGGAAGCACAGAAGGCATAGAAATCTGGCAGAGGCAAAACCCGGCTTTTCTTTAGGAAGCTTCCCGCGCTTTGCAGCTCCCGAAAGCGCCCGCGGGCCTAACCCGGGAGTCAGCTTTTAGCTTCCGACCCCTTGTCCCTCCTTGTTTTCCGGCTGTTCTGGGAGTGCAAGGAGGCGGCAGCCGGTGATCGGTGGGCGAGGCTCTAGGATTCAATGTCGGTGCCCACACTTCCTCCATTTGAGCGCAAGGCTGAGACTTTCCGGCCGGTGCAGCCGCGGGTGGAGCCAGACAGGGAGGAGGGCAAGGCCCGCCCGGGGTAGTGAGAGCGCAAGATCTGCCATTTTATGCGCTGGATCTGTCAACTACCAGCCAGGTGTTCCTCAGGCAAGACACCGTCTCTGAGCCTTCATTCCCCCTTCCGTAAAGTGGCCCCAACCATTGTTACTGCCATATCCACCTCAACAGGACGGTTGTAAGGATCCACTGGGATACGAACAGCCAGTTATCCCTGAGACTGTCTTGGACGCGGCTCCTCACCACAGCTGGCCCACCTGCGCCTCATCTTCGGCCTCACACTCCGCGGAAGTCTAGAGCCATTTGGAAACCTGCTCTCAGCTCCAGGTGGTGGGGGAGTCCCATCTCGCCCAGGGGCAACATGCACGCCAGGCCTGCCTCTCCCTGAGCACCTTTGGCGACCTGTGCAGCCTCAGGCCCCGCAGCGTCCCTGTATGGGCGCTCACGTGAATCTGTTCCACTACCCGTTCCCCTTCAATGCCCGCCGCCCTCGGCCCTGGGCTTGGGGCTGCTCCCCCTACGTCCCCTTTGTGCCCGAGGCTGGGACCCAAGGCCATTTCCAAGTTGTCTTCTGACGTCCAGCTCTGTCTCCTCCCTTTACCTCCACGTTTCAGCTCAGGTAGGGTCATGAGAAAGGACAGTCATAATGAGTTACAAATTGTACTTTAATTCTTCTTGGCAGCTCTTCCTAATTAGCAGGAATAAAAGTAAGCGTATAATTAATTAACCTCTCTTTAGGCCTCCTGAACTTCTGCCCACATAATACCACTCCAAGTCCTTGAGCTATTCAGTCCCCTTGATAGAATTAGGGTTAAGAACACTGGGCCTCTCTTTGAGGAATTAATGGACAAATGCACCTCTTTCTTTCATTGTCATGTTCAAGAGCTTTCCCATTGTTCTCAGGCCCTGTGCTGTCAGGAGATACTGAGATGATTAAGCCACCTCCCTGCCTCCGGTCTGTAGCTGGAGCAGGTCTCCCGCTACCTCACATTCTTGAAGTGGACCCTAGAGGGCAAAGAATTAGGATACCCTTGATAAAGCACAGGGTGTTATAGAAACCCCCCCGGGGAAGCAAGTAGTTCTGCCTCTGGATTCAGAGGTTATTTCACCAAGGAAGTGACATTTGAAAGATAAGGTCCAGGATCTGTGGTAAGTTGCCGGTAAAATTTCTTAAATCCCAGCTTGTCATTCAAATGTTCTTATGTCTTACTCATTTGCCATGTATTTGGGAGTTAAATATGAAGTACCACAACCTTGGTAGTGCTAAAATCCAGGAAACTGCTTTTTTTCAGATGATAGATTGAGAGAAATTAGTTCCCCTTTCTTTTTCAACTTGCTCTGAACTTGAACTATTGGACTTACCATTAACTGGGTCCTCACAACTACTTTGCTTTTCCATCACATGGAAATATCATCTCCTTTCTCTTCCGGGTTCCGCTGACTTCCATCTTCTTGCTTGTCCAGTGCTGCTTCTTCCTTATACAATTTCTTTTGCTTATAGGGACTTAAGCCATTTTGGATTGGACTAGGGGTGTGGACCTGAATATGCCTTTTGTGGAGTACATGATTCAATCCCAACACTACCTCCTCTGTATTCCCGTAATGTCTAATGTCTTTATTATAGCATTTATCACATCATATTATAATTTATCTATTTAACCCATCCATCTCCCTAATGGAGAGCAAGGACTGTGTCTTATATTTCAGTGTATCCCAACAACACCTAGCACAGTACTTGGCCCATATTAGTTGCTCAATAAGTATTAATTGAATGAATACATGGGCGAGAGTTAAAATGTATGATTATATGCAGTAGGATTGGGAAGTGGGCAGTACTGAGACGTGGGTGAGTTCTTCTGTGCATTTCAACCAACTTCCTCACTCAGGGAAGACTGTTGAATGGAGACCATTTTACATGCTTCAGAGGGGCCAGAAAACTGTGTCAGAAGTGCAATGTCTGTTTTGTTTAAGATTTGTCTTAAAAGGGGTTCTTGACCTGGAATCTGTGAAACTCTCCCTGGACTGGGGGATTGATTGGGGACAGTACTGGGCTTCATGGAGTTCATGCATCCCCTGAAAATTACATCCAACTCTGGGTGTGTATTTCTAAGGAGAAGATCTATAATTTTCATCAGCCTGACCCAATATAGATTTTTTAAATGCATGATGTAACGATTATTTAACATCCAAAAATATACCCTGTGTATTAGTCAGCCAAAGGGGTGCTGATGCAAAATACCAGAAATCTGTTGGCATTTACAAAAGGGTATTTATTTGGGGTAGAAGCTTACAGTTACCAGGCCATAAAGCACAAGTTACCTCCCTCACCAAAGTTTATTGCCATGTGTTGGAGCAAGATGGCTGCCGACATCTGTACGGGTTCGGGCTTCCTGGGTTCCTCTCTTCCCAGGGCTTGCCTCTCTCCCGGCTCAGGCTTGCTTCTCTCCACAAGGCCAGCTGTAGATTATCAGGCCAACGCCCCATGTCTTTTCCTGCGGCCTTCTCTCCTTCCTCAAGACCGAGCTGCTCCGTGGGCTTACTTCCCGGGACTCCAGCATTAAAACTCCAACCTCTCTTCTCTGCGGTGCAGTTTCTCTGTGACTCCCCACCCACCAAGGGGGCAAGGATGCAACATCCTACTGACGTGGCCCAATCAAAGCCTTAATCATTATTTAATCAAGTAAAAGTAAAACCTCTGAATCCAATACACTCTTATATGCCCAGAGAAAAAGACCAGTTTACAAATAATCCAATATTTCTTTTTGGAATTCATCAATAATATCAAACTGCTACACCCTGTAAAGAAAACTAATTGCATATTAGATTCTTTTGTCTAACAATAGTGGTCCCCTTGGTTGTGTACCATAATTCGCTACACCAGAAGAAAAATTAAAATAAAATAAAATAAAATAAAATGACACCTTTGTTTTTCAAATTCCAAAATTGAACAGTCAGTCTCTCACAATTCAATTAGGGTTTTTAAATGAAAAGGTAAAATCCTTAATTAAATGAGTTATCTGGGTGAAAGAAAACTTATGATTTCAAAGAAATACATACATCAAGTTCATATTTGGAGACTTTAAATGAATGTTTATAATTCATTCCTTAAAAAATTGGCAGACTTTGAACAACAAAAGTTGCTAAAGTTTATTGTGTATCATGAACTGTTCTAAATTTTAAAATCATAAAAAAGAGGGACTACCTAATGATGTTGATACTACTGTTATCCCCATTTGATAGGGAAACTGAGGCACAGGGTTAACTGCTAGTACAGGATGGATCCAGGATTTGAAAAGAGATTCCACAGCCTATGATATCCTTCTTTCTAATATTGTTGAATGTACATAAAACTATCTGATTATTTACCTTCTATGTTTTATTTCTATTTAAAATATCATTTGAAAGATATTTTTCCTTTAAAAAAATAAGTTGTACTGAAAGGCAGTAAGGTGTAATGGTAAAGAAGAGGCTAAATGAGATTTTCCTAAATACTTCAGAGCCAGCCAGTTAAAACAGGCTGAAAAAGAAGGAAACATGAACAGTGAGCTTTTATGTCAAGGACTAGAGTGGATTATTTTAGTTCTGGCTTCCTGGTCTCCATTTCTCAAGTGTCATGAAAACCCCTCTTCAATTTAAAACAGAAAAAACTTTTGCCTGTTATAAGGGCTTGGGACCACTTCTGTCCTTGTATGAATGCTTTTTTCTAACATATCACACTAATTATCCTCATGACAATTTAATTGAATTTAGGATAAAATAGAGGTCACTTTGGGGGGACATTGCCTTGTTATCAAATCCCACACAATAATACAGAGAAAATTTATCACAGGATCCAACCACATTTACCTTAAATGTGCTTGATTTTGTTATGTTACAGAACTGATATATGATTCTTTTCTGAAAACAGATTTGTATCTCATCCTCAAATTCTGGGTTTTGCAATGGCTATACAGGTGAAAATGTTTTATATTCAGATCCATTTGGATAGAGTTCAAGTTGATCCACCTTATTCTGAATTCATATTTATGAAAAACATTGTTACAAACTACCATCTCTCTGTGAAAAACAACCTTTTGATATTAAAAACTATTTTCCATGTCCTAGAAAGCAACCCATGAGAATACTGCCTTCCTGAACACCATTAAAAAAGGGTCCTACAAACCAAATATTTCTTCTGAAGTTTGCTCATTAAATGGTTTCCCTGACATGGAGAGGACTGTGTTGGGGCTTGTGTTGTCCAGAACAGGAGAGGAAGAGACATGGGAAGCTTGACTCAGTTTACTAGATGATAAACTATACAAGAAGAGGATTTGGATTTTATTTCTCTTGCCTAGTGCACCACAGAGTAGGAGCCAAATAAATACTTATTTCTTAGAGACTAATGAAAGCTAGAGATACAAGGAGACTTAGAAAAGAGCACTGGTTCTGGAGTCAGCCTAGGTTCCAACTCCACCACTTATTCGTTGTGTGGCCTTAGGCAAATAACTCAAACCAGGCCATGGTTCCTCATCTGTAAAATGGATATCATAATATACCCACCGCACGGGATTGTTCAGAGTATTGAATGAGTTCGTATGTAGAAAGCATTTAGACAAGTTCTCAACTGATGTTAACCAATATTATTATTCTGTCTAGTTTTCCAGGATTCCTTTAAGGAGCTTCAAGAATGCCATATCATCCCACCAAGGGATGATATTCAAAATATTTCACAGCCAAAACAAAATTGTACCAGGCACACTGCCAAACAGGACCCCCATTTGAGCCAGGCTTAATACTTTAGCTGCTGGGTTGTGGATCAATCTGGGGAAACAAAGGGCCAGGCAAAGGGTGGGTGAAGGTTCTCAGACCTGTTTACCAACCAGTAGGGAGGTATTTCAGTGCTTTAAAATGGGTACCAGTGTGTCATGGCAGCATATCAGTTCTGCTTCACACCTTCCTGCCCTAGACATTCAAACTGCCTAACTCTCTAATCACTCCATAGAATAAACTAGACCATCTCATCCCAAACATGGCTTTAGTTTTTAATTCCCTACTGAGAGAAGTGAAAACAAGCATAATGGGATTCTCAGAATGCAAATAACAAATTGATATTTTGGAGAGACATGTTAAACCTTTTCTTTATGAGCACACCTTGAATAAGAATATTTTAAGTATCTGCTTAATAGAACATGTAGTATTGGGGCAGAGGATGGAGTGGAAAGGAGTGGTAAAACCCAAGGGATCTTTAAATAACACTAACTAAATCATCTAAAATAAATAAACTAATAATCAAAAGAATTGCTGAATAGACTTTGTTAGCTGCCTACTGAGAATAAATTTCAGGTGAGAAGAATATGGTCCTTAGGGAGAAAAATATTTGCCTCCACTGCAGAAAATCAGACTAGGAAATAAAAAGTAAACAAAACACAGAGAAGATGGGGAAAATGGCAGCAGAATGCAAAATGAAAAGAATATGGTAAATGAAAAAACTCCCTAATTCTCCAAAATGATTAGGGAATCATTGGTTGGCACTGAGGTTTCCCCATTTGGGGAAACAACGCACAAATGAAGCATGTATCTTAAAAATGAATAAAATTAAGTAAAACAAGATAGCTGTCCTAGCAGTGATATCCTTTGCATTTATTTCAGCTTCATTTTTTTTCCTGTTTTCACAATTGTATTCTTATTTATTGCTTCACTTTGCAACGTCTCTGTTACCCATCTAGAGTCACCATATTTTTAATCCAGCCCACAACCCATTTCTTCTTTCTTGTAATTCTTAGTTCTTTAATAGGTGTCAGAAACATAGTAGTTGATGGGGAAATTGGTGGCAAGAATGAGCAAAAATTAAAAAGGAATAGCATTGAGCAGGAAAAAACTAAAGTTGTAAAACACAAATTTTTATAAAAGACAGTTTATCAGCTCAGTCCTACAAAGTTGTGTTCTACTACATTTAAAGGAAGAAAAGTGTTTTAAATTCAATGACATATGCTCCAGTGCGGGTCAAAGAGTGTTCTCTGGGAAGTGGAAAGAGAACATGAGAGGTCTCCATCCCCCCACAGAAGCTTTGAACGCCTATCAAGAACTGGTAGAAACATCTTTCTCAAAGTTCTAGGAAACAGAAAGGATCATTGTATGGATAAACTCTGAAAGATAACTCCACACAAGATCAATCTGCAAAGATGGGAAAGGTGCTTTCATTTTTTCCTTTTTTTTATTGTTTATTGTTTGGTTAACAATAAACATTCAAAGAAAACTCTACCAAAACACTAGGTGGAAACAAGCTTAAGGAAAAGATGCCTCAGAGTCTAAATTCCAGTGATAACATATTAAAATACCAAAACATCCAGGTTTCAGCAAAATATTACAAATCATACAAAGAAAGAGGAAGCGATGGCCCAGGCAAAGAAAAAAGCATTAGAAACCATCAGTGAGGAGGATCATACCTGGGATATTCCAAATAAAGATTTTTTTTTTAAAGTCCTAAATATGCTCAAAGAATTAAAGGAAAATATGGACAAAGAACTAAAGGAAATCAGGAAACAATAGATGAACACAAAGTGATTATCAATAGAGAGACAGAAATTATGTAAAGGAGCCAAGCAGAGCTGAAGACAACAGTAAAAGTAATTTAAAATTCCCTAGAGGGGTTTATCAGCAGAGTGGAGCTAACAGAAGTAGGAATCAGTGAGCTTGAAGATAAGACAATTGAAATCATCTCATCTGAGGAGTAGAAAATGGAAGGAATGAAGAAAAGTGAGCAGAGCCTGAGGAAGCTATGGGGCACCATCTATCATAGCAATATACACATTGTGGGAGTCCCAAAAGAAGAAGAAAGAGAGGAAGGGACAGAGAAGATATTCAAAGAAATAATGGCTGAAAACTTCCCAAATATAACTAAAGACATGAATATATACACCCAAGATGCTCAATGAACTCCAAACAGGATGAACTCAAATAGACCCACACCATGTCATGTTATAATCAAACTGTCAAAGTCCAAAGATATAGAGAGAATTCTGAAAGCCTCAAAAGAGATCCAACATGTCACTTACAAGGGAGCCTCAAAAAGACTAAATTCTGATTTCTCATCAGAAACTATGGAGGCAAAAAGGCAGTGGAAAGACATTTAATGTGCTGAAAGCAAAAGTCTATGAATTCTATATCCAGCAAAACTGTCTTTCAAAAATGAGGGAGAGGGAAGCAGTTGTGGCTCAAGCGATTGGGCTCCTGTCTACCATATAGGACATCCAGGGTTCGATCCCCAGGGCCTCCTGGTGAAGGCAAGCTGGCCCGTGCAGAGAGCTGGCCCAAGCGGAGAGCAGGTCCACATGGGGTGCTGGCCTGTGTGGACAGCTGGCGCAGCAAAATGATGCAACAAAAAGAGACACAACAAGAGACACAGCAGACCAGGAACTCAGGTGGTGCAAGAGACTGAACGCCTCTCTCCCACTCTGGAAAATCCCAGGATCGGTTCCCGGTGCCGCCTAAAGAGAAGACAAGCGGACACAGAAGAACACACAGCGAATGGGCACAGAGAGCAGACAATGTGTGTGTGGGGGGAATAAATAAATAAATAAAATCTTTTTTTTTTTAAATGAGGGAGGGCTTAAGACATTCCCAGATAAAAGTGAGGGAATTCATCACCACTAGACCATCCCTACAGGACATGCTAGAGTGCTGCAGGTTGAAAACAAAGGACACTAGACAATTGATTGAAGCCACATGAAGAAATAAAGATCTCCAGTAAAGATAATCTTTGTAATCTTGGGGTAGGCAAATATTTCCAAGACAAAACATAAAAATTATGAACCACTTAAAAATTGATAATTAGGCTTCACCAAATGATAAACTTTTGCTGTCCAAAAGACACCACTAAGAAAACAAAAAGAAAAGCCACAGACTGGAAGAAAGTTTTCTCAACATTTATATATGAGAGAAGACTTGTATCTAGAATATATAAAGAATTATTACAATTCAATAATAAGACAAATAACTCTACCAAGAAAATAGGAAAAAATATTTGAACGGACATTGAACAAAAGAAGATATTTAAATGGTCAATAAGTGCATAAATTGTTCAACATCAGTAGTCATCAAAGAAAAGCAAATAAGCAGAGATTCTGACGTGTGTGTTTGTGCCTCATGTAATTTCTTATTGAGGTAAAATTTACGTATGATGAAATGCACAGATCTTAAGTGTACAATTTGAAGAGTTTTGATATAGTCACACACCCTTGTGTAACAACTACCCCATTCAGCATGTATAATATGTTCATCATTCTAAAAAGTTTCCTCTTAACTGTTCCAGTCAATCTCCACCCATCATGCCCCCAGCCCTGGGAACAGCCCTTCTAATTTCTTGAACTTCATATAAATGGATTCATGTAGTATGTGCTCTTTTGTGTCTGGCTTCTTTTGGTCAAATAATGTTTTTGTCATTCATCCATGTTGTTGGCATGTGTGAGTAGTTCCTTCCCATTTTGTTTTAGGAAGTACCAGGAAGTGAACCCAGGACCTGGTACATGCAAAGCAAGCACTCAACCACTGAGCTACACCTGCTCCTCTCATTCCTTCTCTTTTATTGCTGAGTAGCCTTACATTGTATAAATATACAATTGTCTGTGATGTTAATGGTTATTTAAATTGTATCCAGTTTGGGGTTCTTATGAATAAAGATGCTTTGAACATTCAAAAAAAAAACAAAAAACAAAACCCACAATGAGATATATCATTATATCTCTGCTAGAGTAAAACTAAAAAGAATTCAAAATGGCACAGCCACTTGGCAATTTCCTATAAAATTGAATGTATGTTTACCACATGGCCCAGAAATTTTACTACTAATTATCTACCCAAGTGTGATGGTTAATTTTAAGCATCAACTTAGCTAGGTTATGGTGTCCAGCTGGTTGCTAAATACTGGCCTAGTTATGTAGAAATATTTTGTAGATGAGATGAGTATATACAACCAGTTGACTTTAAGAAAAGGACATTACCCTCCATAATGCAGTGGGTCTCATCCAATCAGTTAACAGCAAGAACTGAGGGTTCCAAAGGTCAGAAGTTTTCTGCCTCAAGACTTCAATATTGTCTCTTGCTGGAATTTCCTGCCTACCAGCTTCCCCTGGGGAATTCAAACTCAGGACTTCAACATCACCTTTTCTGAAGTTTCCATCTTGTGGCCTGCCCTATGGAGGTCAGACTTGCCAGTTCTCATGGTCATGTGAGCCAATTCCAGGACACATATACATATATTCTGGTGGTCTGTTTCTCTGGAGAACCCTGATACACCAAGAGAAATGAAAGTTTATGTCCACACAAAGATTTATATGCAAAGGTTTATAGCAGATTATTCATAATAGCTAAAAACTGTAAATAACCCAAATGGCCATCAATTGATGAATGAATAAACAAAATGTGGTATATCCATATAATGACATACTACTTACAATAAAAAGGAACAAACAATTGATAAACAACACATCATGAATAATTATCAATACATCATGCTAAGTGAAAGTTTTATATGTAATTTTTAAAAAAGGAAAAAACTAAAGTGACTGAAATCATTAGTGGGACTGAAGGTGGGGACAGGAGTGACTGCAGTAGGATATAAGGGCACTCTATGGGGTGATGGAAATATCTTACATCTTGAGTGTGGTGGTACTTACACAACTGCATTCATTGGCCAAAAATCATCCAACTTAAAATGCATGCATTTGATTGTATGCAAATTATACCTTAATAAAGTTGATTATGAATTTTTAAAATCCCAGCAGGCCTTATTTTTTTAGAAATTGATAAGCTGGTTCTAAAATTGATATGAGCCTAGAATAGGCCAAACAATTTTTTTCAAAAGAACAACCTTGCAGGATGCACTACTTGATTTTAAAGACTTAATGTAAGCTATAGTAAACAAGAATGAGCATGTGACCAAGTTTGAAGCAATGAGGTATAAAGGATGATTTCTTGGAAAGGTTTAGAAAAGCCATTTTCTTTTTTTTAAAAATAGAAGCACTGAAAAGATATTCTTTCTTTAGACTTTAGGATGTGTGGATGTGAAATTGCTCGGGAAGAATTTGTGGCTATTTTTGCAATCTCCCACTATAAATATCAATCCAAATCAACCTGAGTTAAGCAAAAGGAGAAATTATTGGCACATAATAATGAAACTTTTGACATGAATGTCAATTCAGGAGCTCAAATGCTATCAATAGAACACATTCTCATTCTTATCACCTCTTAATTTCTCTTCTTTAATGGTTGCTTTCCTGGAAGGTTCTCATTTGGTAGCAAGACAGCCTCTAGCACCTACAGACTTTCATCTTATCATCTCAGCAACCCTAGCAGATAAAAAGAAGTGGGGTTTTACACCCATTTCTCTTTAGGGTGAATGTCCTAGGATTGAGCCTTCCTGAATCACTTGGGTAAAGTGCACATCTGTGAATCTATCACTGTGGCCAGTAAGGTAGAATAAACTGATCCATTAGGCTTTGGTCATTTGCTTAAACTTAGCAGTAGGAGATCAGAAGCAATTCCATCTCAATCCACTGAGAAATAGATTTCCCAAGAAGGGGGACTGGATACTGAACTGTCCAAGCACTGGATGTCCTGATGAAGACTGTATTTGTATTATAACTTGATTGACAAGATACTATCGTTGCTGCTTTGTTTACCTACTACCACTGACTTCTAGTCATAATGACTTTGCTCTGCGCCAAGCCCCAGACATGCCATGAGCTTTATAGGGCTCAAGATCAAGGGAAGTCAAATTTGAACCTGAAGTATGCTTCATCCTGGACTCTTGAGTTTGAAGCTGTGGTGAGATGGAATTGTTTGGATTGTCTCCCTTGGGGAAGGATGAGTGGCTTCTCTGTGAAGAAGAGAGAACACATTGAAAATTTGGTGATGAGAAAAGAAGATTGAGATAGATATTTTTGCTGCTCACCAACCTTCCCAGTTCTCCTTCCGTTCTGTGCTCACAGAAGCCTTGCATCCCCCCAACTCATTGAAGTTAGCTATTTCCATGAGGCTGTTTATTAGTCAAATAAATGTGAACAGAAGTAATACTTGTCACTTCAGGCTGAAGTATTTAATTGTCACGGTGATCCTAGGAGAACATGTGGACATGCAGGTGCCATAATCTTGAGGCAATATGGAATGCTGAGCCCTGAAGAGCCACCCAGACCCACTGCAGGCTTTGCTTGAGTGAGAAATACCCTTATGTTAGGCAGGCTGCTGAAATTTTGAGTTATTTGTTACTGCAATATAACCAAGCCTAATCTGACTACTACACCTTAAATAATACTATGAGGCAGGTATATTTACTTTAATTTTAGAGATGACGAGATTGAGGCATGGAGAGTTTAAACAAGCCCCTTAGAGTCCCACGGTTACTGACAGGAAAACCCTGGACTCAAACCCAGTTCTGTCTGATTCCAAACTCATGCTCTGGAAGCTCCCAGCTATTCTTGCCTTGACCTCAAAGAAAAAAAAAATAGGAAAGAAAAAAGAAAGAAGAGAAGAAAAGAAAAAAGAAAAGAAAATCAAGAAATAAGAGCATTATTCTAAATATCACTATCTCCCCAACCCATCCTCTGGCACATATACACAAAATGAAAAACTGAAATTATAAAATGAGGGCTTTTTAGCTGATTGTGATTGCAGTTGACTTGCATAATGTGAACATTCAGTTTTAGTGGGAAAACTCATTAGTGTGAGAATAAGAAAGGCAAGTTCTAGCTCTGATTCTGTGACTATCTCTGTCCTTAGTTATGCTACTTAATTTCTCTGGTTATAACATGAATTTATATATATATATTTTAATTAATGAGGTTATCAGATGTACTTATAGCATGACAAATGAGAAAATGTCTCTTCTAACTGCCTCTTTTAGCTTTTTTCCCCCTTCTCTTCCCTCCCTGACCTCACTCCCATTTTTTAATTGACCTGTAAATTGACTGCTCTCACCAAATGAATCAATTGTGGTTGGAACACGATGTTATTTGTACATACTTAGGAAAGTGCTAGATGTTTCAGGCACATACCATCGTATGCATAAATCCATCTTGGATGCTGCACTAAATGGTTATCAGAAGTGAACAAAAAAACCCAAAAAATGCATATCAATGTGTCTTGAATATAAGAACTTTTCTTTTTTACTTTTCTGTAGTTTCCAAATTTTCCAATTTGAAAAATATCACTAATTTTTTAAAAGGAAAGTATGAGGGTTAAACAATTTTAAGGAACTAGAGGGAAAATATGAGGAAGGGGAGAGAGATATAAGTAATGCAAATATATGGTACTAGTTGAAAAGTTATATCCATTTTACCTATGACAATCCTATAACTAATTAACTCTCAAGCAGTATTTAAAATATGAATGAAATAAAAACTATATATTTCTATTGTAATTTCTAACAACAGTACATAAAGACCATACAAATAAAAAAAAAGCTCAGACTGATACTTGTCCAATTTTCACAATCTTACATAGTTCTGAAGATTGATAATTTTTGCAGAATCAGGGTCCAAAGTTCACATTGCAGGCATCTTCCTAAGAAACTCCTGAGGCATGGCCTATTTTATATTGCACACCTCAGGACTATAAGATCTATTTATATTCTGGTTAAGTTCCTGATGTGGTTTGAATTGTTTTTAAAACTTAAAGTTAAATTGTGAGTTTGGGACAACTAATTTCAGTGAATTACAACTGCCTCTCAAACAGATTCTAGTATGTGCTTTCCTTAAATATAAGCTGTTCTTCCAGAGAAATCAAGGCAATTTTTCATACGAATCTCTGTTAGACTCTGTAATTCTGTAATCACAAGCTAACTTGTATTGCCATGCTGTTACACCAAAAATTTCTTCATGATTAAAAATCTCTCCGTTTGATTTTGTAATTCTGTAATTGCAAACTAACTTGCATTGCCATCACATTACACCAAAAATTTCTTAATGATTAAAATATGATTTCAAGTTTTACCACAAATATTATTCACTGCAGTGGAAGCTTGAATAGAGAGAATATGATGAAGTTTGTTTTGACTTCCCATATGGTCTACAACATTCATTATTCCTCCCATTCTCTGGGAAGAAAATGAAAGTGGATCTAAGTCAAAAACACCAAAGCGTTCCTAGACATTTCCCTGAGAGCCTTTGTAATATACTTTCTTCTCTTTTCCGTATGAGTAGGATCCTGCTTGTGTCCAGTATAACAAGGTGCCCAGATAAATACTTCATTTCCCAACATCCTTTGCAGCCCCGGGGCGGTGGGGGGGTGGAGCCTACATTGCACAGTTCTGGCCAGGGAGGGAGAGGCATAAGGCCTACTTATAGACAGTTGGCTAGGAATCTGCTAGAACTGCTTCTCCCCACTCCTTCCTCCTCCTCCTTTGCCTGGGATGTGGGCATGATGACTGGAATTCCAGTAGACATTCTGGGACAATGAAAGAAACGCCGAAAGAATATCAAGGATATAAGCATAGACATTATTAAGCTGATACGCCAATGCCAGCAACCATCTGCTTTTTTTACTTCATTTTATAGGAGAAAGATAAGTCCTGCTTGTGTTTTTTTAACAAACCAATTTTATTGATATATATTAATAAAGCATAAATCCATCCAAAGTGTACAATCAGTGGTATTCCATATAATCACACAGTTGTGCATTCATCACTTCAATCATTTTTAGAGCATTTTCATTATTCCAAAAATAATAAAAATAAACAAACAAACAAAAAAACTCATTGCCTCTCAATCTCTCTATGCTTCCCCTGCCATACATAGCTACTATTCTGCTTCTATCTCTCTTGTTTATTTGTATTTATATTTTGAAAAACAGTTTTATATATGCAATATCCCCCATATTCATAGTTTACAAGAGGTTTCACTATGTTGTACAGTCCCGTGTTACATTTTCTAGCTTTCCTTCTAGTAATATACATGACCTTAGTCTTACCCTTTCAACCACTGTCATACCCATACAATACCTCTGCTAGTTAAAAACACTATGATGTGCTTTCACGATTTCATTTCATTTCCAAATATTTACAAACAACTTTTTTTTACCAATTCTGCACAGATTAACCCTCAGCTTTCCGTTCTCTACCCTCATTCTAATTTCTAATGACCTATATTCTAATAATTAACTCCATGAGTTTATACAATAAATTTAGTTCATAGTAACACAGTCATACAGTATTTGTCCTTTTGTGTCTGGCTTGCTTCACCCAACATAATGTCCTCCAGGTTCATCCATGTTGTCATATGCTTCAAGACTTCATTTCTTCTTAGAGCTGCATAATATTCCATCATGTGTATACTCCACAATTTGTTTATCCATTCATCAGTTGATGGACACCTGGGTTGTTTCCAACTTTTGGCAATCATGAAGAACACTGCTATGAACATTACTGTGCATATGTCTGTTCGTATCTTTGCTCTTAGCTCTTCTGGGTATATACCCAGTAGTGGTATTTCCAGGTCCCATGGCAAGTCTATATTCAACTTCTTTAGGAACCACCAAACAGTTCTCCACAGTGACTGTACCAGTCAACATTCCCACCAACAGTGAATATGTCTTCCTGTCCCTCCACATCCTCACCAACACTTACAGTTTTCTGACTTTTTAATAGTGGCCAGTCTATGTGAAATGATATCTCATTGTAGTTTTGATTTGCATTCCCCTAATTGCTAGTGATATCGAACATTTTTTCATGTGTTTCTTGACCATTTGTATTTCTTCTTTGGACAATTTCTTTGGCCCATTTTTTAATTGGGGAGTTTGTCTTTTTATTGTTGAGCTGTATGATCTCTTTATGTATCACAGATATTAAACCCTTATCAGTTATGTGATTGCCAAATATTTTCTCCCATTGAGTGGTTGCCTTTTCGCCTATCTGACAAAGTCCTTTGACATACAAAAGTGTTTAATTTAGAGGAGGTTCCATTTATCTATTTTTTCTTTTGTTGCTTGTGCTTTAGGTATAAAGTTTAAGAAACTACCACCTACCACAAGATCTTGAAGATGTTTCCCAACATTTTCTTTTAGGAGTTTTATGGTTGTTGTTTTTATATTTAAGTCCTTGATCTAGTTTGAGTTGATTTTTGTACAGATGTGAGATAGGGGTCTTCTTTCTTTCTTTTGAATATGTCTACCCAGTTCTCCCAGCACCATTTGTTGAATAGACTATTCTGTCCAAAATCACTTGGCTGTAGAAGTAAGGGTCTATTTCTGAGTTCTCAATTCAGTTCCATTGTTCACTCTGTCTGTCTTCATGCCAGTACCATGCTGTTGTTGTTGTTGTTGTTGTTATTGTTGTTGTTTTTTTTTTACCACTGTAGCTAAGTAATATGTTTTAAATTCAGGAAGTGAGAGTCCTTCAACTTCTTTCTTCTTTTTAAAGATATTTTTGGTTTTTCAGGGCCCCTTATCCTTCCAAATAAATTTGATAGTTGGCTTTTCAGTTTCCGCAAAAAAGGGCTGTTGGAATTTTTATTGGGATTGCATTCAATCTCTAAATCAATCTGAGTAGAATTGACATCTTAACAATATTTAGTCTTCCAATCCAAGAACACAGAATGTCCTTTCATTTATTTAAGTCTTCATTGGTTTCTTTTAGCAATGTCTTGTAGTTTTCTGAATACAGGTACTTGAAATCCTTGGGAGTTTACCTCAGAGACTGTTGGATGTCACCATAAGCCCTGATCTATGCACATTGCAGGGGATCCTATTTTTTTACCCATAACAAATTTCTTTCTTGTCTTAAATGCTTCAGTCTCTTTGGATCAAAGTGAACCATTTGCTTCATATCAAATACAAATACTAGAACCAAGGTCCTCTTTAATCTCCTTTAAGTTTTCTTGGATGTGTAACTTAACAATGCATGTCCACTTTCAGGTTTGACACTGGATCTGATATTTTTCTCTTTCTTCAATTCAGCATTTGTGGCGTCCTTCTCCAGTCTCTACCATCCTCCAGAGTATATGGGAGGGTTTTTTAGTCCTGCTTGTTGAAGTCACTGAAGTTATATATTCTATTACCTTCAGCTAATAACATTTCTCAGTCTTGTCTTATTGTGCTATCAGCAAATAGTAAAGCTTTTCTCTAATCCCTAGTAGAAATCAAGAATGAATATCCCTAACACATTAATTAAAATAGCAGTCCTAACACCTGTCCCACTAATAAGCTACCCCAGAAGACTTGCTGTCAACAGTAAAATCAACACTAAAATAAGCTATTATTTATATTATTCCAAGAATACTCAAGTCCCCACATCTGCCTTAAATAGCCATCAACTTAAGATGGGGTTTTCTGAATGTTACAGAGTTTTCTCAATTCTTCATGTTGCTAGTATGGACCTAGTCTGACTATTAAGGACAAAATGGCTGTGAAAGCAAATTACAAAGGGGGAGAAAACTCTAAGAGAAAGATTATTCCGGAAGATTAAGTGACAGCTCAGTTAGATAAAAAGGTCTACTCTCAAAGGAATAGGACAGGCAAAATATTTATTGGGGGGAAATTCTGCGACGGATAAATGGGGTGAGAACAGGAGTAGGCTGAGAGAGTCTTCAGATCACAGTGCAGGACCAACGCCTGGGAAGGGGAGAGGGAAGAAAAGATTGTGTAGAAAGAACCTCAGATTAGAGCACAGTTCTGAGAAGACAATGGGGAGTCCCCAAGCCAAACCTACCCATGAAAGGAACCCCCCAGTGGGCCAGCACCAATCCCCTGTCATGCTCAGTCATTGGCTAGGAGCAGGCCAGTGTAAATGTGGTCCCAGGTTCTTGGGGTGGGGCAACAGCTGCGAGCTGTCAGTTAACCAAGTTCCCTACAGCAGGATCTCTTGAAAGAGATGGAGCTGTGTATCTTCATAGCTGCCACAGATTGAAAATCATGGATCTGGTCCAAGACTCTCATTTCACAGATGAGGAAACTAAGGCCCAGTTAGGGTTAAGCCACATAGTCAGGATGAGAATTTACTTGAACCAACTCCCGTGTCAGCAGAGTGTTTAGCTACTTTGACTCTATTATTAAACTTGCCTACAAAGTGAGTGACCTTGGGCAAGTTATTTAACCTCTCAGCCTCATTGTCCTCCTAAAATTAGAATGATAATAGCATCTAATTCATAGCATTTTTGTGACTTTCCAAAAAGATAAAATGGAAAAATGCTCAGTATCTTATCTGTAACACACTCATCACTCAAGCAATGGTCACAATTATTTACAGTCCAATACTTTTCTACTAGAGAGAGTAACTTAAAATGCAGAGGGTATATTATGTCCTTGTACTTTCTTCCCAATTATCCTCTGCATTCATCGAGAGTAATCCAACATAATTATTTCTAAATTACCTTCCATGTTTGCAAAACTCTCTAATGTTTAAGAATATTATCAATATTCCAAATATTATAAATCAGATGGCCTCTGTTCTCAGGAGATACAAATTTATTACAATAAAAAAATTAAAAGAGTTTTAAGAAGACTTGTTCAACAAGTATTTAGAGTTGAGTCATTTGGTGCTTTCAATATTAGTTCAGTTAAGTACTATTCAGGGTAAAAATAAGCCTATGATATTTAAAATCCAATTCAATGCCGTAAAATATTTACCAAAGTGGAGAGAAACAAATCAATGCTGCATGACCAAGGTCAGGGAGGAACGTGCATATTCTTGGAGAGTCCTGATAGCTCCCAAGAACATATCTCCGGCCCTAACTGCACTCACTGAAAGTTAAAGGAGGTGCCTCTGAGGTGCCATATGATAATGAGAAATTTTTTCTCTCCTTGGCTTGAAGACTCTTCTCTACTCCTGTTTAAAGAAAAAAAAAACAAAAAACACAGTGTACTGAGTAAAATGAAGATCACGTCGTTTTACATTTGATCAGGACATAGCAAAATGCAGGAGAATGAAGTGTAGAGGAAAGGAAACCAGCAAAGATATTTCTCTCTCCTACCTTGAGATCTTGCTCATCACCCTTTGATAAGCTGGACAGTGATGCCACCTGCTGAACTGTCTGTTAATTATTATTTCATAGTCCCTGTGGTTATGTGTGTTGAAAGCAGCTTATAGACCTCTGCTGCAAATAACTTCTTCTGCCCGCTTTTACTTCACCTGTGTCTTAATTTATCTGCTAACCACATTTAACTATTATCTCTTGATTTCCCTTTTCACTCTTTCTTGATCAATGCTCACTCTTTCTCTGAACTACTGTGTTGCTTCTCCACTTCTCCTTCATCTATTATTTTAAAAAACAGATATATAAAACTCCTCTGGCTGGCTGGCTGGTTATCCATGCATCCATCAATCCATCCATCCATCCATCCATCCATCCATCCATCCATCCATCCATCCCAGAAATCCCTCATCATTTTGAAAGAAAAGACTTGCTTCCTAGCAATATTACTAGTATATTAGTAAAACAACTCCCTCATAAAAAGAACCACTGAGATCATGAACAAGTGGGTTTCTTCACTTAAAAATATTTCTTGGTGCTACTATATAAAAAGGAAGGAAACAGCTGTCCATCAAGGTCATAGTCTATCCAACTGTTTAGCAGATATATTGTTTCAGCACTTTTGGCAATGGCTGTTCACAGAGAATGGATATTTCATTGTTCATATGGTATCAAAGGAGGTTGAAACAAATGTCTTAAGTGGTGTCTTGATATTTTTTATGGTTATCAGTTTATTAACAGATATTCATTGAAAAACATTTGCAGACAAAACCAGAAATTCCCTCCTCTATAATTTTACTACTTGCAGATTAATGGTGGTGGAAAGATAGGAGGAAGTTGAAGCAAATTATTTTAGTTGCAAATGCCCCTATGGAAGATATATTTATTAGTGTTGCTTAATTTAATCATATCCAAACCTGACTAATCAGCTTGGGTGAGATGGAGATAAACTAATCTATAGTTGTGTCATACTTCGGTGTCTTTGAGCAAGCTCCATCATGGGAGTTTAGTATTCACCCACAAACTCTTCTTCAAAGTTTCAATTTAAGGGCTGCCTCCTCTTGGAAAAAGTGTTTCTTCATTTTTCTACTTTGGGTTAGTTACCTTTTTCTGTCCACACATAGCACCCTGTGCACAGGCTTAATTATGCTTTTCTAACATGGTTTTGTAATAACTAATATTCTTATCTCTCTCCTATAATATGAGTTCCCTTAAATATCATTTAGCTCTGAATCCCCAAATGCTAGCAGAATGTCAGACACATGGTAGGTATTTTGTACGTGTTTATTGAATAAGTGTTAAGTATGAATTATCAGACTTCTAGCCATAATAGAAGAATAGAAACTGGTTACCCTCCCAACTCAAAAAACTAAAAATGGGACAAATATATGAAACAATTGCTTTCACATATTGGATAAAAGTGGCAAGAAGTATGATTCCTGTGAGAAGGGAAACAAAAGAGGTGTTGTTTGAGAAGGGAAACAAAACAACAATCACTTCAGCTTTTTGCATAGAGACACATTCTGCATAGTGGAACAGGAAGGGGAATCCGAAGCAGAGGATGGAGCTCTCTCTGAATTGAGGAGTCAGAGTTTAGAGTTCAGGGAGACTGAGGCAGTTAGAAATTGTGAGGCAGAGAACTAGAGAGGAGGAAGAGAAATGGAAAAAGAGCTCTCTGTGCAAAAGCAGTCCTCATTGATCACTTGAGTATTCAATAAAGACCCTAGAAAAGCCATACCTTAGTAGTGGGGCCAAACTACTTAAAGTAAAAATACTTTAGACTCATTTTAACAACTCTTAGAAACAAGCCTTGAAAGGATCAACTTAACTGCTGGTGACTTGACTGTCTCCAGAACAAAGCCTGGATACTTAAGAACATCAAATAGGAAGATCCAGCACCGCCAAAAATTATTAGACATGTTATGAAGCATAATAAAAAA
>JAQZBX010024863.1:0-30174 GCA_029593785.1 Cabassous unicinctus
TGATTGTGTTTGCTGTGTCCATTCGCTGTGTGTTTTTTCTGTGTCTGCTTATCTCCCCCTTGCTGTGAGGTCTTGCTGCATCAGCCCACTGCGCCGCGTGGGCCGGCCTGCCCTCACAAGGAGGCCTCGGGAAGCGAACCCGGGGCCTCCCATATGGTAAACGGGAGCTCTATCGATTGAGCCACACCCACTTCCCTTGGCTTGTAATTTTTTTGCTGATGTCTAGGCATCTGATTATCTTGATGAGGTAACTCTAAAGATCCATTTCTCCCTCTTGTCTAGGGTTTTATTATTGATTGGTTTTGTGCTAAGGCTCTTTTTTGAAGCTTGGTCCAACTTACTCTAGACTTTTAGAATAACCTGTGTTTATCTGATCAGATTTTCTCAGCTCTTCTTCATCTGATTCTTGCCCTGGATATGTGGTACAATTTTTAAGATTGCACTTTTTGTGTAATTGTTTCACCTCCAGGAGAAAACTTCTTTTCCTCTGTTCCTTCTCCAGGAATCTTGCTCTGTTCTGTTCATGTTTGTGCAGAATTCCCTCCCCCCTCCCCCAGCTCCTGTGATTTGTTTAAATTCTCTCCCCTACTCTGTGCCCTGTTTTCCTTACTCTTTTCAGTTTGGGAACCTCCAGTCTTACAGCAGTTCAGTTTAAATACTCACCCTTTTTTTGTTTCTTCCCTACTAGGGTATCCTGCCCTGGGGAGCCAGATGGGGTGAATCCAGAAAAGTGGGTCACTCCAGAAAAGTCCATATTGTGCTCAGGTGGTCCAGCCAACAGAAACTGGATTTAATGAGTACAACACTTTATAGCCTCAGTTTTATCACAGTCTGTCTCTCCCTCTCCCTCTTCCTCTCTTTAGTGGCTTGTTCTCCATCCTAGGTCTCTACGGACTTGGGCCCCTATGCCTGAATATGCATGGGGTTCTAACTCACTGCTGTGGGCTCTATAGTTTGTGTCCCAGATAGGAGGTGGGAAGGATCTGGGCCACTGTATCTAAGGATCTCCCAAGCTGCACAGGACTGAATGAGTGAGAGGGAGTGGACCAGTGGGTCCAGGGTAGAAGTTTCCTACCTGATATTTTTCTCTTTCTTTAATTCAGCATTTGTGGAGTCCTTCTTCAGTCTCCACCTTCTTATAGAATTCTAAGCAAGTGGGATTTGTCCTTTTATTTGCTGAATCTCTGGGGGAGGTTTTTTCAGGGGATGTCTTATGCTGTCATGTTGATGACATCACTCTCTACTCTTTTTTTTTTTGCCTATTTCTAGTCCTCTTCATTGATGGTTTCTGGAATTTTTTGTTGTACCTTTGGAAGGACCATCATTTCCTGTTTCTTTGTCTTGTAATCTTATTTTTCACACTGTACAGTTTAAAGTGTTCATGCTGGGATTTAGTTCCTGAGCTGTTGGTTTCTTAAGTTTATTCACAGCTAGTGATGTGACAGAGATTTACTTGAGTTCCGGGAGCTAACAAAAACAAACAAATGCAGAAAACAACTTTCACAGTCTTTGTAAATTGACTCCTCTTTTGCTGGCTGTCTCCTTCAGAGCTTAGACTTCCTATCAAGAGGAGTAGCCCAAAGTGAATGTGAAGTGCAGGGTCCTCTCCTCTCTGTGTTATCTGAGCCTTCGTGGAGACTGCTTCTTGTCCTGGACTTGTGCTTGCTCATACACACAGGTACTTCCCAGTTTACAGGAATTGGAATGCCCCCATCCTCCCTCCTGGGTGTTCTAGTATATGAAAATGCATTAATGCTTTGCCTGAGTCTGCTTTGACGTCATTATTTCTTATTCTGCTTTAGCTGTCTACAAGCTGCTTCTTCCTGCAAGACAAGTTCCAGAAGTTTAAGCACAAGATAAGTTCCCTGGTTCAGTTTTTCAGGTTTCCACCAGATAGATTGGCACCAAAAAATAGGCACCCCAATATGTGCATAAGGGTTACTCTTCTCCATCTAGCACAGGGCCAGGGACTCCCAGTGGGAGTGCAGTCTGTGTAGACTGGCTCTACACCATGCTGGGGAGGAGCCAGCAATGGCACCAGGAGCTTTGCCTACATTTTTTGAAGCCACATTTTCTTGACTCAGCAATTGCTCAGTTACTGCAATTCTTTAACCGTCTTCCAAAGTTTTGAGGAAAAGGGATCTGCTAGTTTTTGCTAATTGTTCAGTGCTGGAACATTTTATGACAACATCTTGGTTGACCAGAACTACAGCCTGAATTTTACAACAGATGACCACATGTGCTTACACATTTGAACCATAGAAAAACCACTACAACTATAAGCAGCAAGTCTACGGATGACTGGTAAACCCAGTATGTTAATTTTCTAGGCCTGCTGTAACAAATTATCACAAACTGGGTGACTTAAAACAACAGAAATTTATTCTCTCACAGTTCTGGAGACCAGAAGTTCCAAATCAAAGTACTGGCAGTGTTTGTTCCCTCTGGAGACTCTGAGGGAGACTCCATTCCATATTTCTCTCCTGGCTTCTGGTGGCTCCCAGCAATCCATGGCATTCTTTGGCTTATGGCAGCATAACTCCATTCTCTGCTTCTGTCTTCACATGGCCTTCTTCCCTGTGTGTCTGTGACTTCTCCTCTTCTGTTTCTTATAAGGGTACATGCCATTGGATTTATGACCCACCTTAAATCCAGGATGATCTCATCTCGAAATCCTTAACTTAATTCTATCTGCAAAGACCTTATTTCCAAATAAGATCACATTCACAGGTACTGAGGGTTAGGATTTGGGCATATTTTTGGGGGGCCACAATTCAACCCAATACATGCAGCAAGTAAGAGACAAAGTAGAGCTCTCTCTGTTTGACTAGAAAGATTGTTCCATCCATGAAGCAGAAAGGCATAAACAGAGCCCCCAAACTCTCTAAATCCAAAAACCAAGATGAAACACCTGAACCATCAGTAGAGAAACAATTTAGTCCACTCCCATGAACAAGATGGTCAGATGACCTTTCAAAAATGAGAGTGAAGGAAGTGAGTGTAGCTCAGTGGTTGAGTGCCTGCTTCCCATATATGAGGTCCCAGGTTCAATCCCTGGGACCTCCTAAAAAAAATGAGAGTGAGGCTATGGTTCTCTTTGTCTCACAAGGCACAGAGAAGAAGACAACACAGACAATTAATCCAAAAATTTTTTTGTCTTTTCTGGTGCATTCTTTTCTTACACGTGGCAGTGCAAAAGTGAGCGTACTGAGAAGATATCTGAAGTTTAGAGAGTGGAAGGCTATAACTTTCCCTTAACTTTTGAGATTTGTGTTGTGTTGTGTTAGAACACAGGGAAGCAAGAAAGGCAATTAAAAGCATTCAGATTTCTTCTGTTGCATTTTGTAGACAGAGCTATCAAATTCCATACAAGGAAATATAATTGTTATAGTAAAAGGCAACAGGGGAGCAGATGTAGTCCAAGTGGTTGAACACCTGCTTCCCACGTACAAGAACCTGGGTTCTCCAGTACCTCCTAAAAAAACACACAAAAAAATAAAAAATAAAAAAATATAAAAAAGTAAAGGAAGTTCTTCACTTGGGTTTAAGTATCCCTGGGGGTACTTCAGAATCACTCTGAAGTTATATGGAAACTTTGTGAGAATGAGGGCTTATAAATTTCCAGATAGTCACAAGAGAATCCATGATCCAAAAAAGTTTAAGAGGGATTGCTCTTGAATTTCACATTCCTTAGGTGCTGACCAGAGTAGCTTGCTCATTTGTTAAGCAGACCTTTGTTGACCCTACTTGACATCTCAAAAGCATTTGAAGTTCAGCATATCTAAAACCTGACTCAGGATCTTCCCACACAAACCTGGTTTTCTTTAGGCGTTCTCTCTATCAGTAAGTGGCACCACCACTCAGCAGTTCTGAAAATCAGAAACTGGGGAGTCATCTTTGACACCTCCCACTCCTACATCCCCAGTATCGACTCCATCAGGAACTCCCATCAAATTTGCCTCCTAAATCTCTGTCACACCCACACTTGTCGCTCTGTCTCTACTGCTACCTCCATGGCCCAAGACGCCATTGCCTCTCACCTGGCCCCTCACCTCATTGCTCTCCCAGTACCGACCCCGGCTTTTTTCCAATGACCATCCATGCTGAAGCCAGACTGATCTTTTGGAAATGAAAATCTGATCATGCCACCAATAAGAGCCCTTCCTCTCCTCCAACTTGCAAAAAAACCTTCAATGGGTTGTCAAGATGAATGAATCCAGAATCTCTTTTCAAGGCTCTGTCCTGAGGAAAAGAGCTTTAACCATGCCTTGGTACCTGGGGGAAAGTCACACTGGCTTGCTTTCAGTTCCTTAAACTCATCCTGCTTGTTCCTGCCCCACAGCATTTGCATGTGCTATTTCTTCTGCCTGCGATGCTGTTTTCCTCCCTCTTTGCCTGGTTAACTTTTACCTATCCTATATATTTCAGCTCTAACCTCACCTCCTCAGGAGAGCCCTCTGGGATCACTGCCCCAGACCAGGTTGGGTTCAGCTGCTAGTGCCTTGGCTTTTCTTCCAGAACACTTGGTACTGCCTGTAACCAAATATTCATGCGAGTGTTTGATTAATGTCTGACTCTCCCACTAGGTTATTAGCAAAGTTTGTATTTCTTTTGTGAACTACTATGTCCTCAGAGCCTAGTATGATGTTTGTCTCATTATAGGTACTCACTAAGTATTTCTGGAATGAATAAATAGATAATGAATGAGTTGGGAAGACAAGACTGTGCTTGTGATGTCCTTAGCACAATATAGTTAGCACTCATATGGTAACTATTGTTAATTCTGTAAGAATTAACAACTATTGATTCTAAAAGGTTAACAGAAGTACCTTCTAACTTCTACACACTTTTCCCATGGTTAAAAGACAAGGTCTGTGCTCAGATTCTAAGACAGTCACAGATATTCCCACTTGTAAGCATTTAGAGCCACTTTTTTGGGCTTTTGGGGCCAGCTGAGTCCCATTTCCTTACTTGGCGAAGTGTATTGCTGTGGCAATTTTTCACTTTTAAGTCTGAGCTATTTGCCGGAAAATGCTGCCTCTGCCCTCATCAGGTAAGCCTGTTAATATAGTCTTGGTAGAACAAGGTAATCTCTGTGCAGGGTAAGCACTGAAAGATCCTGCAAGCTGCTCTGACATAAAGCTCTTAGAATGTGTGCAGTTAGGTGACTAGCACTGTCTTTTTCAGATTATTTATCCATATTTTTGTAAAATCAGAGGCAGGTCTCATATTTTAGTATTTCCTGATGGTTGTAAAGTAGTGATGTTTTATTTTGTCTTTTTATTATGTAAAATCTCAACCATATACTAAAATAGAAACCCCCTCTTTCCACCTTACCAAAGACTAACTGCTGGCAATCCTGGACTCCACTGTCACATGGAAAAGCACCTGGCAGAATCTCCTGGTCTCTCCCTTCTCCTCTGGGCTTCCATGCCTTCAGCTTCCTGCCTCTGTGGCTTTTTATGTCTGAATTTCATTCTATAATAAAGGGCTCCAGTAAGAGGATTAAGACCCACCCTGAGCCATGCCTTACTGAAGTAACCTAATCAAAAGGTCCATACCCACAGCAATGGATTAACTTTAAAAACATGATTTTCTGGGGGTCCATCCATCTTCAAACCATCACATACTTGCTCTCAGATGCTATTTCACCTGCTTTAAAGAGGACCAGAATCCAGTTCTGAGGCTCCTTCTGGACTTGTGTCTCTCCTCTAAAAATAGCTACCACATCCTTCTGTTTCTTGTAACCCAGCAATCTTCAAAAATTTTTATCCCTTAAAAAATTATTGAGGGCCCCACAGAACTTTTGTTTTTGTTGAATCTGTCTATATTTGCCATATTATAAATGAAATCTGAGAATTTAAAAAAATTATTTATTCATCTAAAATCGCTGTAATAAACTCATTACATGTTACATAAATAATATGGAGTTTCAAAAATTAAGTATATGTCCCAGAGCAACAACAACAACAAAAATTAAGAAGAGTGGCATTGTTTTATATTTTTGCAATTATTTTAAACATTTGATTAAAGGAAGACAGCTGTTTTCTCATATCTGCTTTCTCATTCAATCTCTTATAATATGTGGTTCTGGTTGAAGTGTATCTGAGGAAATCAGGCCTCACACAGATACAAAGATGGAAAAGGCGGGGAAGTATTTTAATAGCCTTTTCAGATAATTGTGCATATGTCCTGTTGCCTTTGAAGAATGAGAGTGAGAAAGGAAAAGAATTTAGCATTACTATGAAAATAGTTTTAACTTTGTGTTATTCTGAAAGGGTCTGGGGACCCCCAGGATTCCTTATTCCCTGGGCCACACTTTGAGAACTGCTGCTGTAGAGAAGTATTCCCCTCCCCAGCCCCCATTTCCAGATGATATCACTAGGGAGGTGTAAAGGTAGGCTGGAGTTCAAATTTGCCTTACGGGAAATAGAAATGACAAACAGAAGAAAATATTTTCAACTTCACAAGTAACACAAGAAATCAGAATTAGATTAGTTATTAGAGCAACAATAAAATATCTTGAAGGGAAGCGGATGTGGCTCAAGCAGTTGGGCGCCCACCTACCACATGGGAGGCCCCAGGTTCAGTTCCCAGGGCCTCCTAAAAAGAAGACTAGCAAGACAGCAAGCTGCTGCAATGGGCTGGCACGGCAAGCTGACGCAAGAAGATGATGCAACAAGGTGACACAACAAGGAGACACAACGAAGAAACACAACGAAAGACACAACAAGCAGGGAGTGGAGGTGGCCCAAGCGATTGGGTGCCTCCCTCCCACATGAGAGGTCCTGGGTTCAGCTCCCATTGCCTCCTAAAAAGAAGATGAGCAGACACAGAGAGCACACAATAAACAGATAGAGAGCAGACAGCAAGTGCAAACAACGAGGGGTGGGGGAGAAATAAATAAATAAAGTAAATCTAAAAAAAAAAAAAATACCTTGGAAGGGAGGATGTGGTCAGAAAGCTTTCTAAAAAAAATGCCTATAACTCTCTGGGTACATCTCAACATATAAATTGTGAAAATAACAGATCTTTAAAAATACCAGAATACCAAAATTTTTATATTTAAAAATAACAGAATACTCTCGGCTGGCATCGCAGGCACTGTAGACTTTAGGCTCAGGGCTTTCTTCCTTCACTCAGGTGTGCGTGCCTCCCCTGACCTGCCCCCTCCCTTCCCACACCGCTCCTTTCTGCTTATTCTAGCCTTCATGGTTCTGTTTCCGGGACACTACACACTCCAATCTCCTTTTCCCTCACTCGTACTTTCACATGTATTGTCTGCATTGCACAATTAGACTATTGCACCCATTAAACATTTTTGAGTGCTAAGGACTGTGGGGCAAACAAGGCAAAATTTCTGAACTCAAGTTGTTTACAGCATCACGGAGCAGAAGACAAGGATACAAGTAAATGTAACACATGGCAGAGTAAGAAAATGTCACATCTTAAATGCAAATTAAATACTGTGGTCCTTTAAAGGATGGGGAAGATGAATTTAGCTGTGAATGCCTCTTCCTGTCTCCCATTTGACAGATGATAAAGTAGAGGCCCATAGGGAGGAAGTGAGTTTCTCTGGCACCAGTACAGAGGTAGTTGTACTATGAGAATATGCCCATTGCCATTTGCCATCCAAGGGGCAGTGATTTGCATGATGACTTTTCACTGTGTTTCCTAACATAGCAATACCATATTGGAACCTGTACTCATGTGATATATAAGTAATTGGAAACTGTATTTTTCAAAGGAGTTTTAAACTTTGGGGAATCTTTCTTTTAAAGATGCTGTAATGGTTAGCCAAAGGGGTGCTGATACAAAGTACCAGAACTCTGTTGGCTTTTATAAAGGGTATTTATTTGGGGTAGAAGCTTATAGTTACCAGGCCACAAATCATAAGTTACTTCCTTCACCAAAGTCTATCACCACGTGTTGGAGCAAGATAGCTGCCAATATTTGTAAGGGTTCAGGCTTCCTCTTCTCCTTAAGGCTCTGTGGTCCCAGCTTCTTCCAATATCAGCTGTAGGCTGGGATAAGTCTCATCTCTCTTCCGCAGCTCATTTCTCTCTGGGCTCAGCTGCTGGTCTCTCTCCACAAGGCCAGCTGTAAACTATCAGGTTAATGGCTCGTATCTCTTCCTGGGGCCTCTGCTGTGTCTATGGAGCCATCTCTATTCCTCTGTGTTCTTCTCCTGTGTGTATACTTCCCAGGGCTCCAACATTAAAATTCCAAACTCTGTCTCTGCCATGTCACCAGGGAGGTGGGGACGCAAAGTCCTACTGACATGGCCCAATCAAAACCATAATCATTATTTATTTATTTATTTATTTAATTTTTTAAAGATCTATTTATTTATTTATTTATCCCCCCCTTGCTGCTTGTGCTCGCTGTGTCCATTCGCTGTGTGTTTTCTCCGTGTCTGCTTATCTCCCCCTTGCTGTGAGGTCCCGCTGCATCAGCCCACCGCGCCGCGCAGGCTGGCCTGCCCTCACAAGGAGGCCCCGGGAAGTGAACCCAGGGCCTCACACATGGTAAACGGGGGCTCTATCGATTGAGCCACACCTGCTTCCTGTGGTGAGGTCTTGCTGCATCAGCCCACTGGGCCGCGTGGGCTGGCCGGCCTGCCCTCACAAGGAGGCCCGGGGAAGCGAACCCGGGGCCTCCCATATGGTAAACGGGAGCTCTATCCATTGAGCCACACCCGCTTCCCCATAATCATTATTTAATCAAGGAAAAGTGAAACCTCTGAATCTAATATCTATTTCTGGAATTCATAAACAACATCAAACTGCTACAGATGTTAAAGGAATAAAAGTGCGGTGCAAGATCAGGCACTTCCTCTGTATCTGTTTTAGGCAGCATGACTGAAGAGACCAGGGTTCCAAATCCAGTTCTGAGATGAACTAGTCAAACGAGGTGCTATCCTTTTTATGGTCAAGCCTATGGGAAATGCTGCCTAGTCTACCTCCTTCGTGGAGGTTCAGAGTGGCCATTCACATATCAAAGCCCCTTTTCCACTCCCTCCTATGACTGGGGGCTTCTAAGCCAGTTCCTTGTTGATGCATTAAGAACAATATCTAACCTTTTAGATTAAGGACCTTGGACCTCAGCATGCTGGTTAGTAATAAAATTCTAGTTCTTGAATGTACAACATTGTGATTATACTTAAAGTCATTGATTATACACTTTGGATAGAATAGCCAGAAACAGCAGTTATGTACAGTGGGGGAAGCATAGAGAGCTTGAGAGGTGTGGAATTTTCTTGTCTTATTTGTCAACTTTTGTTTATTATATTGAAATAATGAAGATGCTCTGATAATGATTGAAGTGATGAATGCACAACGATGTGATTATAGCAAATACCATTGATTGTATACTTTGGATGAATTGTATGCTTTGTTAATAAGTATCAATAAAATTGATTTTTTAAAAATTCTAAATCATGTGGCTGAGCCAGTGTGTCATTACTTGTGATTCGGTTCCTTCTTCGAGAACTTGCAATTCCATTTTTATTTCTAAATGGCAAAAAAAATTTATCAACTTTAATTTATTTTAATTTGTTTTTTAAATAGGCAACACAGTCACATAGTGCAAAATTCAAAGGTCAAAAGGATCTGAAGCGAAGTGTCCCTCTAGCTCCTGCCCCCTAGTAGCCCAGACTATATTTATACATGTGTATATGTGTTTCTCTAGATCTTCCTCCACAAATGGCCATGTACAAACTGTCATGCATCTTGCTTTTTGCACTTAACACTATATCTTGCTAGTAGCTCATTATGAGTACATAAAGAACATCCTCATTCTTTTTTATAGCTGCATAGTATTCCGTTGTATGAATATACCATGATTTATTTAAATGTGACATCTAGGTTATCTCCAGTCTTTTGCTTTCACAAACAATGTGACAATGAATAATTTGAGAACTTGAGGGCATGGGTAAAATTAGGTAACAACCCTCTGCCATTAAAACAGATTCAGAAAGTTATTTGATGACCCTCGTGTAATGTGTATTATTTGAAAACCCTTGTGTAATGTGTGTGACATAACAAGGTAGCCTGTATAGGCAAATAACTGATGAACTGGGGACCAGATATTTTAACAGTGTAGGTAAAATTCAGATAATTTGTGCACCCTGGTGAGCATTCAGTACACATGGGGCTAAAGGTGAAAGGAGCAAAGACCTTTGAGGATGGTTACTGTCATGGGTTGAAGTGTCCCTCTCAAGAGATATGTTCAACTCCTAACCCTAGGTCCTGTGACTGTGACATTATCTGGAAATGGGGTCTTTGAAGATGTAATTAATGAAGACAAGATCAAACTGAGACAATATGATGGACGGTCCTTTCAAGAAGAGGGGAATTTGAACACAGACGCAGAGAGAAGTCCCGTGAAGATGGAGGCAGAGGTTGGAGGGCTGCATCTATGAACCAAGCAACTCCAGGGATTGCTGCCAACCACCAGAAGCTAGAAGGGGCAAGGAAAATATTTTCCCCAAAAGTTTTCTGAGGGAGCCTGGGCCTGTCAATGCCTTGATTTTGGACTTCTTGTCTCCAGAGCTGTGAGACAATACATTTCTGTTGTTTAGCCCACCAAGTTTGTATGGCAGCCTTAGGAAAGTAAGGCAGTTACCACATGCCCAGGATGCTTACATAGTAACGTAGTCATGTATTGTTGAGAGTGAATTTCTAAAATTTTAAAACTAAGAATGTCTAAAATTTTTACTTTTAATGAAAAAAATAATTTCAAAAGCTAACATTTTAAACACTATATTCAGGCACGATTCGAAGCTCTTTATGGGTATTAATGACCTCATTTAATCCATTAACAACCCCATGAGACTGGTACAATTATTGCCCCCATTTTAGAGATGAGGTAAGAGAGGGAGGTTAAGAAACTCACCCATGATCACTCAGCCAGTGAGCAGTAGAGCCAGGGGGCACACTGGGCAGTCCTAATCCAGAACTTCCTCTCTTGACCATTACTCCCCACCGTGGGTTCTTACTTTCAACTCTTCTCTGCTTCTCTAACCAATGGCACAATAAAAGGGCATTTGAAATTTTTGTATTCCTAAAAGTGTCATGGAGCTTTGTGGTCAGGTTAGCTTTGAGGACTTTAAAAGCTTTCTGGCCCGTAATTCAAATATATGTGAGCTGCTGAGCCATTGATTGTGTTGCTCTTTCTGCTTCATGTACCATGATTGTATTTTGATTTTTGTTTTTGTTCCCCACAAAGTAATCTGTGTGAAGCACAATGTGAAATCATCACTCTGCCAATGACTCTGGCATTTTATAAAAGATGAGCGTCCTTCAAAGGTTGGGATATTGGGTTTATTCTTCCCACTATGTTCTTTCAAAGGTTGAATTTATTCTTCAAACAAAGCTTCCAGCTGCCTTATATGCACAAATTATGGTTCAAATCCCCTCTTGTAGGAACTGAGAGGATCATTGAATTCATTTAAAAAGAACTGAGAAGCTTACCGAGATATCAGAGAAGGCAATGATGGGAAAGAGCATATGTACAAAGTGTAATGCCTTCTGCAGACTCTTCCTGTCACTTTTTGTACCATATATTTGGAAATTTCTTGAGTTTAGCTCAGGATTTACTCTAATTTGTGAAACAAATTATAGGTAATGAGCCCCAATCTAGACTGACAGATGTACTGCAATGTTTGCAGAATATAATAGGTATTTGTCATTTATACATGATCCAATTCCAGAAGGCATTTGAGTAGCTACTTCATAGTTAAGCATTGATGAAAGAGAAATTTTATGACCAACTTGAAAATAGTCCTCTAATTCCTCAAGTCTCAGCTCATATGTCCTCTCCTTCAGGCAACTTTCTTTGTGTCTTCCTAATCGGACACAATCTCTGCATATTTGTCTATAGCCCAAGTGTCAGAGTTTACTTTCCTTTGACAGAATGCCTTCTGTATTTGGGATAAGGGGAATTTTGCCCTATGCTTGTTCCAGCATTATCCAGTTGATACGGCCAGTCCTCTGAGTTGTGTGAATGGTGCTGTCACTGTCTGATTTGCCATGGGCTACTTCTCCCTTTGTTGCCAGCTGGGCCTGGACTATGGTGGGGCATTTACTCTAAGTGTCCCATAAATGCAGGGCTGGTTTGCACTAACCCTGGCCCTGGATGCCAGCCACAGCCTGGCATTCCTGATGGGGGTGGAAGGATGGACGTGGGATGTGGTCATGTCACCTTGGCTGCAGAGTGCTGCACTGGTTAAGGGCACAGACTCTGGAGCTGAACTTGTTACTTCATCTCTTTGTGCTTTGATTTCTTCCTTTGTAAAAGGGAGTTATAAAAATATAGCATATCTTCTAGGGTTGTTATGAGTTAACAAAGGTAGAGTGCAAAGAACTGCCTTGGCACATGGTATGCTCTCAATAAATCCTACTTTTCTCCTTACTGCTCATTGTTGTTCTCATTTACAAGCCAATTTTACCCAGGCCCCAGGAAAAAGTCCTCCAGAAGTTAAAGCCTTCATAGGAGGTGTATTAGTCAGCCAAAGGAGTGCTGATGCAAAATACCAGAAATCACTTGGTTTTTATAAAGGGTATTTATTTGGGGTAGAAATCCACAGTTACCAGGCCATAAAGCGTACGTTTCTTCCCTCACCAAAGTCTGTTGCCACGTGTTAGAGCCTGACAGCTGCCTATGTTTGCCAGGGTTCAGGCTTCTTGGGTTCCTCTCTTCCTGGGGCTTGTCTCTCTCTGGGCTCAGGCTTGCTTTGTGCCACAAGGCCAGCTATAGACTATCAGGCAAATGGCTTGCTTCTCTTCCCAGGGCCTTCTCTCTTTCCTCATGACCAAGCTCCTCTGTATGCTACTACCCTGGGCTCCAGCTCAAGACTCCGCATCACAAGTCCAACTCAAAACTGCTCCAACACTGTCCTTTGCCATGTCTTTTATCTTCGAGACCCCACCCACAAAGGGGTAGGGCTCAACGCCCTATTGACGTGGCCCAGTCAATGCCCTAATCATAACTTAATCATGCCCAGATTAACAGACCAGTTTACAAGCATAATCCAATATCTATTTTTGGAATTCATAACTATATCAAACCACCAAACTGTTACATGAGGTGATCCACTTCCTGATTGTCCTTATTTTCCTAAGGGTTTTGTTCTCTCTTGAAGCACCTCCCTTTTAAGTTCTCAGATTCCTAAATCTCTTTCCACTACCCACTTTGCATACAACCGCATTCCACCCTCATAGAACTCTTGCCCTCAAATTTATCCTGATTCCCCAGCTTTTAATACTTCTATTGTTTAAGAATATCTCCCCAGACAGAATTTTTCAGGTCAAAGCCATGTCTGAGAACTAGGAGGGCAGAGTCTGCCTGAGGATGGTATCAACACCAAAGAAGCAGGAACAGACACACACACACATACGGGCAGGAAAAGGAGAGAGAGAAATGGGTCATGAATTCAAGATCAAGCTGTCTCTGAATCTCCCTGGACTCTTCAGTTATGTGAGATAATAGATTCTTTCCTTATTGCTTATTTACTTATTTTTATTTTTATTTATTTATCCCCCCTCTCCTTGCTGCTTATGCTCGCTGTGTCCATTTGCTATGTGTTTTTTTTCTTCCTGTGTCTGCTTGTCTCCCTTTATTGCGTCATCTTTCTGCGCCAGCTCACCGCGAAACGCGGGGCCATCAGGCCGTCAGCTCACCATGCCGCGCCACGTGGGCCGGCTTGCCTTCACCAGGAGGCCCCAGAATTCAACCCGGGGCGTCCCATATGGTAAATGGGAGCCCAACCGCTTGAGCCACATCCGCTTCCTCTCTCCTTATTATTTGAGTTGTGTTTTCTGTTGTTTACAACACAGTGACCTAATTGATACAGACTCTTTATTTTCTATAAGTCCAACAGAAAACCAGTGGGTCAAAGTCAATCTCCCACCCCGTCACCCAATACACACACTTCCCACAGGTGTCATTAAGTCACTATCATTATAAAAAGGAAGAAAAATATTTTCCCAAGTGCAAGGCACTCTTGTCCACAAAAGTATTTGTCCTGCTATATTATTACGCACACAACGTTAGTACGTTATATTGATCTGCAACTGAACCCTCAGTTGTATACTTTAGACTCACCTGGAGTAATGGTGGCTGCTCCTTAGGCTCCATGAAAACTAGATTAAAACTTCAAAATTATAACTTGTAAAGGTCTCATTAGTTTTCCAACAAGGCCATTCTCTTCTCTAATTTCTATCTGGGGAGACTGAATGGATATTTTTGTTTGTTTGGATTTTAATACTTCTATTGTTGAAGATGAAGTAAGAGTTTAGTCATATTGCCAAGAATATTGTGGGTTCTGGTTGATCATATCTCTTTTTATCTAGTAAACCATTTTAATTAAACTTCTGCTTAGTACTCAGAGTAAAGAATGGAGATAGGAATTTTTCCTTGACATTGACTGAAATTCTTGCCCTTCCACTCTCTCCACAACCTGAATTGCTTATCCTTCAGGACAAGAATACAGTTCAAGGATGTCTTTAGCTTCCTTGTAGAGCCTTGGAAACAAATTAGAGATTTGAGATAAAAGTAATCCTCAAAATGTCATGTTTTCAACCTATTTTACGTTCTTTATTTGGAGGCTCTGGGAAGGAAGGATGTGCCTATCTCACTTTAATAGAAAGGTTCTACTTCAGGAAAGGCTGATATTTAAGTGTTGGAGAAAATGTTTTAAAAGGGAACACATTTACAGCAAACCCACTTGAAATGTTGTTATATATTATCTATAAGTAGAATGATGGTGAAATTTATTGTACAAACCAAGACACTTTTGAGGGTGAGAGTGGGAACTATTAATAAGCATGTGAGAATTTTGCTAGTGACCAAGATGGAACAACAAGGACTAGATTTACCCTCCCACCTGAGACCACTAAACAACTAAGCAAAATATATGAGCCAACAGTTTTCCAGATACTGAGTATCAGGCAACAAAGGACAGAGATCCCTGAGGGATGGGAATTAAATGAGATAGACCCTAAGATTATCCCAGATTACTGCCTGGAGAGAATTTCTGGGATTCAACACAGAGAGAGGGAACCCAGATGGAGCCAGATGTTTTCCTTGAGTTGAGGAGATATTGCTGGGATTCTAGGACAAGGAAGAGGGAGGGAGAGGGAGGGAAAGGAAGAGAGACAGACAGACTCTGGAGATCTGCATAGGGTCCTCTCAAGAACTCAGTTGACTATTGGTCAGTGCATGTAGAGAAACTACCTATACTGGATGAGATAAAAGACTGAAAATAAAAATGAACAAATTATCAGTGAGCTGTGGGAGAACTTCAGGTTCCTTTGGGCTCCCCAAAGGAGGGGAGGGCAGAAAAATATTCAAAGAAATAAGAGCAAAAATGCACAAATTCAATGAAAAGTCTAAACCCACAAATCCAAGAAGCTCAATGAATTCCATGCATAAGAAACATAAAGAAAGCTACAGCAAGATAGATCATAATCAAATTGCTTATAACCAACAATAGAGAAAATCTTGAAAGTACTCAGAAATAAAAGACACATTATATGCCAAAGAACAAAAATAAGAACTACAGCAGATTTCTTAGTAGAAAAAAGGCAAGCCAGAGAATTTTACATCCAATGAGAATATCTTTCAAAAAATGAAGGAGAAATGGGATTTTTGCAGACATACAAGAGTTGACAGAATTCATCACCCCTAGACCTAAGAATCTTTCTGTAAGAAATCTTACAGAGTCCCTCAGGCAGAAGGAAAATGATAACTGTTGGAAATCTGGATCAACTAAAGGAATGAAGAGGATCATAAGTGGTAAAGTAACTACATGTGTAAATGTGGAAGACATTTTTTTCTTATTAATTAAATCTCTTTAAAAATATTTGGCTTTTTAATAAAAAATGATAGCAATGAATTGAAGGATTTGTGACATGAATAATTAAAATGGATGGCAACAATAGCACAAAGATTGGGAGGGGAGAAATGGAAATATACTTTCTAAGTTTCTTATACCATATGTGAAGTGGGATAATATCAGCTGAAGATAGATTGTATTACATTAAAAATACATAAACCCTAAAGTAACCACTAAAACAATCTTACGAAGAGTAGGGCTAGGGGGAGTGGATGTGGCTCATGCAGTTGAGTTTTGCTTTTTTTTTTTTAGGACGTACCAGGGATTGAACCCAGGACCTCATACATGGGAAGCAGGTGCTCAAACCACTGAGCTACACCCGCTCCCGATCATGCAGTTGAGTACCCACCTCCCACATGGGAGTTCCTGAGTTTGGTTCCTGGTGCCTCTTAAAGAGCACAAACAAACAATGAGCAGACACCAAGCAGACATCCAGCAAAAACAACAAGCAGACAATGAGCAAACAACCAGCTGACAACGAGCAAAAACAAACAAAAACAAGCAGGGAGCAGATGTGGTCCCGGGTTCAGTTCCTGGTGCCTCCTAAAGATAAAACAGACAACAAGCAAAACAAACAAACAAACAAAAAACAAGGAGCAAAAAACCCCAGAAAACAGACGAGGGAGTCATCTGAGGGGGGAGGGGGAGGAGGAAGAATAGGGCTAACAGGTCAACAAAGTAGATAAAACGGTATTATTAAAAAATACTCAATTAATCCAAAATAAGTCAGAAAGGGAGAAAAAGGGGAGAAAAGAACAAATGGGACAAACAGAAAACAAATAGCAGGATGGTAGATTTAAGTCTAACCATTTCAATAATTACATTAAATAGAAATGGCTAGGCACCCCATTTAAAAGGTAATGGGTGTCAGATTAGATTTTAAAAAGCCAGACCCAACTATATACTGCAATTTTAAATATAAAGACAAATAGATCAAAAGTAAAAGGATGTGATTTAAGACTGAAGCTTGGGCCTTGCTACCTGGGACTTGCAGGGAATTTTCTGGGGAAGGCAGACCACCTGTCCTCACAAAATCATGCAGTCATGGTATATGGGTAACTCTTAGGAGTAGAGGGAGCCCATCAGCTTGAGCCTGGGTGCTCGGCCAGCCTGGAGCAACTTGTGCCAGCTTGGTATCTCTTAGTGGATCCTGGATGCCAACTGAAAGGAGAATGATGCAGAATTAGAAAGGATCTAAAAAGAGAGATATTTTTCCTGGATTGACACAACAACCATGGGCAAAGATAAACTTCAGATTATAAAGAAAAGATTCCATCATACGGATAGATGAATTGGAAAAATTAACATTTAGATAGATTAAGCTAGATTAGAAAGATTAACATGTTTTATGAAGAGCATTTACACTTGAATGATGAAATTCAGTATATCTTTGAAGGAAGTGAATATTTTGGTGTGAAGTGTAACATATTTTATGAAGAGCATTTATACTTGGATGATGAAAGTCAGTATATCTTTGAAGGAAGTGCATATTTTGGTGTGAAGTATAAAGAAGACAAATGGATTTGAATTTGTTCGGAGAAAGGAGACATGATAACACTTCTTGAAGAGATTTATCACTACCTCACAATGGATGAAAAGAGCTATATAAAGGCAATGAAGCTGTTTGTTGAGAGCCAGTATTATCAGCTGACCATTTTGATGCTTGAGGAAGCTCATGAAATTTTTGGCACAAACAGCATAGTAGTGATCTTTAGAAACTAATACACAATTTGTAAAAGTCCTAAATGTTATAATTAATTGAAATTTAATCACATTCCCTTGGCTTTTACATTGTAGACTTGAAGCTAGATTATTTTTCCCTTGTTAGATTATTTGATCAAAAATTTTTAATGAAACAATAAAACTGATTGTGATATGAAATAAACTGTGAAAATATGGATAAATCATATTTATGAAACTCATCATGATTCAGTTTCTCTAAATCAAGAATAGTGGTTTGGTAGACCTGCGTTAATGTACACATTTCAACTCTAACCCCAATGAAAGCTTACTCTCCCCAAATAAAACTATTTACCATATTTTATCTGAATATTATTCTTAGCCTTGAAGTCAAATATCAGTCAATGCCATGCTGTCCTAGAAGGAGTAATGGTAGCTATCCTAGTTTGCCAGGGCAGCTATGACAAATACCATACAGTGGGTTGGCTTAAACAATGGACATTTATTGCCTCATGGTTTTGGAGGCCAGAAGTCCAAAATCAAGTCTTGACAGGCCGTGGTTTCTCCTGGAGCCCGCAGCTTTCTGGTGCTGGCTGGCCACGAGCCTTGGGGCTCCTTGGTTTGTATCTCTGCCTCCATCACACAGCTTCCCCTTCTGGTTTCTTCTTCTGCTCAGTCCTCTGTGCCTCTTTCTGGATTTCCACTGCTTCTAAGGGCTTCAGCCATATGGATTGAGGCCCACCCTGATTCAATTTGTCCTCATCTAAATAAGATCTTTGAAGATCCTATTCAAGAATGATTCCACCTTTAACTGACGATAACATCTTCAAAGGGTCCTATTTACAAATGGGTTCACACCACAGGAACACAGATTAAGACTTGACTGTCTTTTGTGGGGTACAGGAGTCAATTCCCAACAGTAGATAAGCCCAAGTAAACAAACATAAAACATTTCCTATGTTCCCCCCAAATTTTCCTTGGGTGGTGGTGTTTCCTGTTCAAAATACAATGTCTTAATTTTATACAAATAAATGCTCATGGCTTGGAGTGACCTTACAGACACAAATGTGTAATACTTTTGCCTGATTCCTTAAAATCGTCTCTGTTCAGATTCTTTGTTTTAGATTCTATAGATCTCTATGATAAGACGGTGGTTACATCCTTTTGTGGTTCATAAGCATGATGAATGGGTGTTCACGCATTTGTGTGAGATGTGCCTCCCTCAAACCTTGTTACTATGTCAGCACATTACCCACTTGACATGAAAAAGAAAAAAAGAAGATGGTTAGAGCTTGGAGCAAGTCCCTTGGCCTAAATTCCCAGAGAGATGGGGGCAATATGTTCCTTGATGTTTGCATTTCTAAAGAGATGGCTCCTAGGACCCGAAGAAAAATATTTCTGGTTGTAAGGCTAGCAAGAGACTTATCCAGCCTTTGCAAAGATTTACATACATATTGCAGGGAGAGATGAAGGATTCACAAACATTAGGCTTCTAATGGAAATGCTCTAAGAAAGGAGGCTAGTGGAAAGGAGAGCTCTTTCCCTTTTGGCAACAGGGAAAATTCTAAATGTTTTTATTTAGCCTTATAGTTCCCAGGAACCAGGCAGACAAAGGGACACTGCTGTAAGAGAAGGCAGAAGGCAGAATCAGGGTGAAGTCCAAGCGCCCTCTTTTGCTTCCTCACCATCATGAGATTACAGAAGCCTCTTTCTTATATATGTGGGTGTTTTCTTGAAGAGGAATGAGGAAGGAGAAGGAAATTAGAAGGTCTGAGCATTTATCTAGAAGATACCAGGTATGGCAGTTTGATATTATTTATGGATTCCAAAAGAGATATAGATTATTTTTGTAAACTGGTCTCTTCCTCTGGATGTGATACCCTTTGATTGTATTAAATTCAGAGGTTTCACTTTTACTTAATTAATTTAAGATTAGGGCTTTGATTCAGCCATGTCAGTAGGACATTGAGTCCCTGTCCCCTTTGTGGGTCAACACTCACACAGAAAATGACATGGCAGAGAGAGCTAGCTTAGTTTTGATGCTGTAGCCCCTGGGGAGAGAGCCAAACCATTTGCCTGATAGTCTACAGCTGGCCTTGTGGAGACAGCAGAGCAGTTGAGCCAGAAAGAAACAAGCCACAGGAAGAGAGATGAGCCTTATACCAGCTTGCAGCTGACATCAAAAGAAGCTGGGACCATGGGGCCTTAAGAGGAAGAGGAAGGCTGAACCCTCACAGAGACTGGCAGCCATCTTGCTCCAACATGTGGCAACAGACTTTGGTGAGGGAAGTAACTTAGTTTTTATGGCCTTGTGATTGTAAGCTTCTACCCCAAATAAATACCCTTTATAAAAGCCAGCAGATTTCCGGTACTTTGCATCAGCACCTCTTTGGCTGACTAACATGCCAAGTTCCCTTAAGAGACAGCTTAATGTATTTAATAGAACTGAATTTACCAGATAGGGCTAAATTATTTTTTTCTCTTACTATCCAATGGGATGGGAGCTTGTGAAAAAACATAGAGCAGTTAAGAAAAATATAGAAGTTACATTTTCTTTGCTATGGTATTTTCTAGATCTATTGTGTAGATTTGTGCTCCTGCTGGACAACTTTGGATAATTCACTTGTGCCATTATTTTAAATTTGCATAATTGGCCTTGGTTTAGCCTGTTTGTGGGAAAAGTAAAACAAAACAAACAAACAAAAAAAACCCCACAAAAACCCTTTTAAACATAGGATGAGTCTCTGTACCTGTTTTCAATTCTGATATATGCATGGCCAAAGAATGACATATATAAAATGTATACATTTAAGAGCTAATATCAAGTCTTAAGAACTATAGTCATAGTTTAAAATAAAAAAAAATTAGGGCCTTTTTTTTTTTATCATGTTACATTTTCCAGGACTCCCTCTGGCCCTCTCTGCCCCCCAAATAATTACATCATCATACATATTCTACCACACCTTTGAGGGAGAACACATATTACATTTAAGAACAAATATTACATTTAGCTATCTGTTCAAGAGTTGGCTTAAACAGAACTCAGAACTGGGGAAACTTTTTTGTCATTAGCAAGAAAAGTTCATAGCCAAAGAGGTAAAATGTTGGCTAAATTAACCAGTAGAGAAAAGAACAGTTAAACAGAATTAACACTTAAACAAAAAGAAAGTCATTCTTTCAGAACTAGTTACGAGGAAAGAAGCTCCCTTGAGCATAGCTTTTGGTGTAATTATTTCAAGCTTCCCATTAAACACCATGAACTGTGGAGTGTGAGCATGCCTGTGACTATAGCAGCTGACAGTAACTCACACCAATGTCCTTTTCAGCTTCCTATACTGGGTCCAAAACATTTGATACTGGATGCAGCTGAACTTTTCCAAAGCATTCTATTATTAAACCTATTTTCCTTTTAGAAGCAGTGAGTCCAATTTCCTGGGAAATCCAGAATAAATTGTGCCAAATGCCAGGGAATTTTATGTTTAAAAAACAATAATTGGATTATATGCACATAGCTTTCCCCAAACCATGTAACTCCACAGCTATTTAGAGGAAGGAAAATTTTTTTAAAAAGGTCACACTCAGGCTTTGGCTGTCAAGTCTCAGGAGAGAGTCTTTGATGTACCCTTATTTATTTTGTTCAGAAATAGCTCATCTAGATTTACATACAAAGCTTCTTCTACTTTAGAATTTTGAGAAGTCACCAAAAACCAAATCACATTATTTTTATAAGTTTTATACTGAAAAATTCCCCTGCCAAATCCAAATTCCTTGATAAGTCAAGAGACCGCTTATAAACTTTGTTTTCGTTCTTGGGCAAAGTTGATTTTATTTTTAAAAATTGAATACTGCCCAACCAGAAATATCTCACTACTTTGAACATTTAAGAAAAAGCATTTTGCTTTACTATTTGATTTGGAAAGTATTTGCTGGTAAGATTTCTGTTTGGTTGTATAATGAAGGTGATATATCCTGCCACGTAGACAGCCTAATCCTAGGACAAGTTCACAAACTCATATTTGACTCCTGGGGTATATCACTAGGACAGTAAAAGATGTACTTCTTATTTTTTAAAAAAGCAGTGAAGATTCAGATAATCAGGCCAAATGGGATATAGAGTTTAAAAACAGCTCCCAGACAGAGCTGTGTACTCAGTGGGAAACTCAAATATTGATTGATGGTCGACCATTCTTTGCTGGAATATATGCAGTAAAAGAAACTATAAGCAAAATCCTTAAAATATAAAATAAAGGCTAGATGGTAGAGATTCCTGTGATTACTTTGCTCAAAGAACATCTATAATTTCATTCCAAATTCTCTTTCTAAGGGTCTAGAACTCACTATTGTTATTGCTCAAAGCCTAACGTTAACTTTGAAAATCAATAGGACTGTAAAATTCTTCATCTGGGTAAAGAGAGATTTCCACACTCAAGTTTTTGTGTATAACAGAGTATAGAGCTCCTGTGAAATTTAAACATTGGGATAGTGAGAGAAAAGACTGGAAATGTAATTTCAGACAGATTGCAAAAAAATCTGTGTTAAATCTGTGTTAAAAAGCACATTTAACATCAAGCTCTGTGTTACAAACCCTATTCTATGGATAAAGGGTAGCTAGTGAAGATTTTCAATTAGCATAAAAGATAACAGATCTTATGGTGATGAAAGAGGCAATGAAAAACATTTTATGTTATTTTTTTTGGTATATTATTTATTATTATTATTTTATTGTATATATTTTTTAATTGTCTATTTTTTGGGGCTTTGTTTTTGGGGAGATTTAGGATCCCAGAAGGGTCACAGCTGTGGCAGGGGAGGATCCCTGGTGGGAGGTATCAGTGATGGGGGGATGTGTGGGGAGGGGTGCACCTGGGGCATGCCTCTATGGCATATGAATATGTTCATGTGGTCATGGGACATTGTCTCGGTTGGTGGAGACCCACACAATAACCATAAGAATATTGAATTCCCATCCTGGGGAGTCCTGACACATTCTCTAATAGAGCGGCAAGAGTCTCCTGAGTACGTGGCCAGTGCCTAGAGAAGGACAGACCATTATGCCAGGCTCTTGATATTGATGCTTGTACTTATGAACCTTTTCTTGTGAAATTGAAACTTAACCTAGTATTATATATTGCCTAAGAGTTACCTCCTGAAAGCCTCCTTGTTGCTCAAATGTGGCCTCTCTCTAAGCCAAACTCAGCATGTAAATGCATTTACCTTCCTCCAGGAGTGGACATGACTCCTGGAGATAAGCCTCCCTGGCACCAAGGGATTATTACCAAGTGCTGACTAGCGATGCATCTGGGAAAAGATTTTGACCAAAAGGGGAAAATATATACAAAAGAGTTTTTATGGCTAGGAAATTTCAAAGTGACTTGGGAGGTCATTCCAGAAGTATGCTTATGTAGATCTCATCAAGATCTCATTGACTGCCACAGTAAACAGTGCTTCAAACAGCAGGACTCCTGAGGGCTCCAGAGACATCAAGACACTATAGGCAGGGCAATCTCAGGAATCCAGCACCCTGTCAGTTTATAGAAATTTATAATTTCTCTATAAATGGCTCTTCTGCCCTTTGTATTTGAACATATAATTAGCACTCTGCTTGTTAAATATATGTCCCAGAGACTTAAATCTTCAGTCTGTTCATATGCCGGTTGAGCCCTTAATCTCAGCAGAGTTGCAACACCTACTCTCTAGTTCATTGGACTCATCCAGGACAAGTAACAAAAGGATGTCGATGGACAACGTCCATCTCAAAAAACAGAGAGTATCTACGATGGCAAGCAAGACAGTTCCATCCATCTGCCCCAGGGGATCTAAGCCTCCTCTCAATCAGAAGCAGATTGGGCATCACCATCCCAAAATCTTCAAGATTGAGGAATGAACAAATGTAAGGCAGGAATGCAACTCTGGACTAAAGTAGACTTATTATTATTCTAGCAATGGAAGAACATGTGTCATTGATATAAAGGCAGTGGCCACCAGAAGTTCTGAGGGGAGGAAGAGGGAAGAACAGGTGTCACATGGGGCATTTGGGGGACATTGGATTGTCCTGCATGACATTGCAATGACGGATACAGGCCATTATATATTTTGTCAAAACCTATAAAATTGTGTGGGGCAAAGTGTAAACCATAATGTAAACTAGGCCATGGTTAGCAGCAATGCTTCAATACGTATTCATCAATTGTAACAAATATACCACACTAATGAAAGATGTTATTAATGGAGGAAAGTGTGGGAGAGGGGAAGGGGTGAGGTATATGAGAATCCCCTATATTTTTGATGTAACATTTATGTAAACTAAACCTTCTTTTTAAAAAAAATAAAATAAAAAGAAAATGGGATGGGAACAGAATTTTAGGAAGAGCAATCTGGCCTTTGGAGACCTTTAATACTTAATTTCAGTGCTGGGTTTAACTTAGGCATGGGAAGCCTAATATGTATCTTACTATGTAGGTCTTCTATGAGTCACATACACAGTCTGCCGTATATCTGAGCTAGCCCTTTGGGGTCTCTCCATCATCCCCAAACATGCAGAATTCATGCCCATGTTAACACTGTTGAACTTGACATACACTTCCCTGGAGCATCTACTGTTTTATTTGCAACTCCTACTGTCTCTTTAGCTCTGTTTAAGCCTTACCTTCTCCAAGGAGTTTTCCACCCCCTCTGCACACATCCCACAATGATTTCTTTTTCAGGAGAATGCCAAGAACTCTTGGCTAGACCATTCCCATAGCGCTTATCACAAACTGCTATGTAGTATGTCCTTTAGCATATGTTTATCTCGTCTCTAGAATCAACCAATTACAATGTCCTTGAGTGAAATTGAACACAATTTCCTCTCCCCTGATATTTCTTACAGTGCTTGAACATGCACCATGCATAGATATTTATTAACTGATTCCACTGCCCACTCCTACCCCACACACTATGCTAGTCTCTTCATTGTAGTATTATCACTTTGTGTATTTCATGCTGTCTGCAGCAAAGTGGCTTTAGTTTTCCCAGAGAAGGATTATAATTTAATACTAAGGAAAAAAGTCAGTAATATCATCACTTCAAGACATGGGGTCTATTTCTCCACCCCTTGAATCTTCATTTGGCCATATAACTTTCTTTGGTCAATGGGACATCAGCAAACATGACATAAACAGAAGCTTGACAACTGCTTGTGCATTGGAGCTTGTTTTCTGTCTTGCTGCTTTTGGAACCCAGCTGCCATGTGAAGAAGCCCACGTAGCCTGCCAGACCCTGCAGACATGTCACTCCATTGTCCTGGCCAACCTCCAGGCAAGCTATTGAGGCCATCCAGTACCCACCAGCCCCCAGTTAAGCGACCAGATGACTGCAAGGCATGAGTGAGCCCAGGTAAAACCAGCAGAAGAATTGCTGAGCTGAGCCCAGTCCAAATTGCTGACCTATGGAATCATGAGCTAATAAGTGATTGCTTTTTTAAAAAAAAAACAATTTATTGAAGTATATCATTCATACATGAACATACATAAACTATAAGTGTTCAGTAAACATCGTGAACTTACAAAACAAGCATGCATAACATCATACAAGGCTCCCACACATCACCCCCCACAAATACCCTACATTGTTTTGAAACATTTGTTAACAAATCATGAAAGAGCATCATCAAAGTATTACTACCAACAATAGTCTGTGTCTTTCTCCCCTATACATTTTTTAAGCATTTATTTATTTATTTTTATCCATTTTTACCCCTCCTCCCATTTTTGCTGTTTCTATGTCCATTTGCTAGGTGACTCCCTGCCCTCTCTTCTCATCCTTCTCCTTCTGTCTTCACTGGAACTCAATCCTTGGGACCTCTGATGTGGGAGACAGGTGTTCTACTACCTGCGCCACCTTAGTTCCTGGTTTTTTGATGCATCTTGTCTTGGCTCTCCCTTGTGTCACTCTCCTGTTACATCATCATCTTGCTGCGTGGCTCGCAGGGCCTGGTGGCGCACCCACTCGTGGGGCCTGGCAGCGCACCTGCGCAAGGGGCCTGGTGGCCCACGCACCTTCTATATTTTCCTTTTTTTTAATTTTTACTGGGAGGTCCTGGGGATAGAACCCAGGTGCCTCCATGGACGCCCAACCACCCAAGCCACATCCATCCCCCTGCTATATCTCTTAAAGTTGACCAAAGATACCCAAAGTTACAGTCTTTTCCCATACAGGATGGTCATATAATAAATCAGGCTTAGTTTATAACCAGCATACTAAAAACCAAACCTAGGGGAAAAAACTAGGTCTGGGACATATGCATGGTTTCTAATATAGCGAATGTTTAGCTTACTCTGATTATCACAAAGTGATTGCTTTTATGCCTCTCATTTTTGGGGTATTTTGGTACACAGCAAAATCAAACCGATTTAGTAAATAATAAAATCAGGAGATTAAAAATCTTGTTTTCATGGACATTTGACACAAAGCCTACTTGCTTTAAGAAAGATTGCACATAACTTTTTTAGAACATCTTGGGCCAGAATTAAATCGATATCCTTTATGGAATCTAAGGGGAAAAAACCCAAAGAAATAAACAACAAAAAGAAACTCACCACTCTGCCAAGTTCATTAAGTTCAACTGCGAAATTCCATCACAATGCAGAAGCAACTTTTTTCTTATCTTCTTGGAGGGCAAAATAGAGGTAAAACATGCAAGAAAAGGATAAAATTGAATCTTCTTGGTTCAAATGTTTCAACAACAGTCAACAGCATAAACAAGGCTGGACACTAAGCCAAGAGCTTTTCAGGGATGATCTTGTTTAATTCTATTTGTGACTCTATAAAGAGAGCACCACTGTGATGCCCATTTTGCAGATGAGATAAACGTATTTAAAGTGCTTAAATAATCTGCCCAAGAGAATATTTAGCCAGCAAAGTGGTTTACCTGGAATTCAAATCCAGGCAGCCTGGATTCTTATTCAAGAGTCTACATTCTTAGCCAAGGTTCCACACTGCCTCCCCAACCAAAAGCTAAAACAAAACACCTGATAAGCTCTATTTTATATTTTAATATCTTTCTTTGGATAAGGGATTACCTTTTTTAAGCTGTAATTTCTATGCCTTGAAGCTAAAAGAAAAGGCATAATCAGTAAGCTATTTTCTCTAGGGTATCATCATTTCCCACTTACTCTTATTTTAGACCATTCCCCATTGTTTTTAGTATCCATGAGTAAGATTTTAGCCATACCAGCAAATGATGGGGTCTTTACAGGGATGAGGCCATTGTGAGTATCAGAATATCAGAGAGAAGTGTCCCTCTGTTCCAGAAGATAGTAAGATCCCAAAGCACATGACAGAGGGGGTTTAAGATCCAAACAACTCCTACAAACACAGGCTGAACAGCAGAACATCATTTGCAACTCAATGTGCTAGGTGAATCAAATGAACTCACATATTGAAGTGCCCTGAACATTATAAAGTGCCCCGCAAATGTTAATTGTCTTTTGCCAAATCAATTCCTCAGATGTGTAGGCACTATCGAAAAAGATGCCAGGGCCATAGAGCTAACGTAGATTGTACTTCATTATCAATTCTATTATGAGGTTCTGCTTTATAGGAGAGCATCATGGGATATGCTTAGGCATCTGTAATAAGGTGGCTGGCTACTTGATGACAGTCCAACTACTCTATTTACATGATAGGCTACATACCTGAATCAATTGTAGAACTCTGTTTAGTGTTATCAAACAGAGGGGCACTTTAAATGCTCTCATCAAATCATTTAAACTTTCTGAGCCTCAATATACTTCTCTGTAAAGTGGACATCTTAGGATTGTTATGATAAATAACAATCATGATAAATGTATATGAGGATGCTGCTATAACAGACCATCCATTCATTAATATGACATTCGGTTTTCTTTGTGTGAAAATGATGGACCAAGACATTAATCCAATAATACAGTAAATTAAAAAAACTGGGCTTGTGAGGCAATGTTATCCCCAATGGATTCTTTATTAACTGTTTGCAACCAAATCAGAAGGACGTGACACATCATCCTGAACAAATTCTCTGTGAGCTTACATTGTTTCTTTCCCTTGCCTCTCTCTCCCTTTCCTTTATCCTATCTTTTCAAAGACCATTAAGCAACCACAACCATAGATCCAGCTGTCATTATATTTTATTACCACAAATAGTGCTCTTTAATTGTCTCCCTATGGCCTTTATTTTCCTTTGCCCATAGAAATGTGCTGAACGATGAGTCAGTTCCTGGTCTAATGGGTGAAAATATAATAGCTTTCTCAGCAACTGAAATAGAGAACAGTCCCTGGTCAAGCCATTATCTATATTTAAGATCCAAATGCTCCTTTACAAACTTACCAAGAATGCTGTGTTGCTATTAATATGCATTTTCTGAGTACTGATGGAAGAAAAGCTCCCTAATGTAATGCCTAAGGTCTCACCATGACCTAAAGGTCATGAGGAGATGACCTAAAATAATTAAGTCCACTGGTATATGAATGAGAAGAGAATTTGGGGAGGTTCACTTACATTGAATCTTTCTTTGGAAATGACCATCAAAAGTCTTGTTCTCTTTCCACAGTAGCAATAATCTGAGGGGTCAATAATTACAACCATAAGCCTGTGGTTGGCCATGGAACCAGCCCTCAGGAACATTCTTCTGTCTTCCTCAGCTCGCATGGTGGCCATTATTATTTTTTTCACATGGGCAGGGTCTACAAGTTTATTGAGCTCGTAACAAACTGAGCTGGGATTGAATCCAGCACTCTGACTCCAAAGTTCTGTGGCTCTTTGATATAACCTTCACAAAGCCCCTTCCATGTGAGAGGCTTCTCCCAGCTGTTTTCCAGGGATGTCTTCTTTGGCACTCTCCTCTGCTCCTCCCTCTTCTGTCTTCATTCCTTCTCCTTGCATACCTAACCTTGCTTGATTTCTGCTGAATCCAGTTTCCATCCCCAAGACCATGTTGGGCTTTATTAAAGGGCCCCATGTGGCCTTATATTTCCTGGTTACTGCGAGGAGGGGAGGACAGGTGGGGAGAACACTCTCAAATTGCCTTCCTTGAGACCAACTCCTTCATGTCCACAAAACTGATTAAAAGTCAATAGCAGGGAAGTAGATGTGGCTCAAGCAATTGAGTTCTTGCCTACCATATGGGAGGTCCCTGGTTCAGTTCCTGGTGCCTCCTAAAGAAGATGAGCAAGACAGCGAGCTGATGTGATGGGCAGGTGCATCAAGCTGATGCAACAAGCTGATGCAACAAGAGACACAAGAAGAAAAACATAATGAGAGACACAACAAAAGCAGGGAACAGAGGTGGCTCATGCGATTAGGCACCTCCCTCCCACATCAGAAGTCCTGGGTTCAGTTCCTGGTGCCTCCTAAAGACAAACAGACACAGCAAGTGTAAACAACAAGGGGGTGGGGAGAGATAAATAAATAAAATAAACATAAAAAAAAAAGTCAATAGCAGCTCGGTGTGTAATTCTGCTTGGGGTCATTTGGGTTGAATAATAGCAGAGTTTACTCAATATAACAGGCTGATAGAGCTGGGAACAGGATTTGGGCAGGGATATTTTTCTGGCATATGTTAACCTGCACACTGGCTGCTCGGACTTAGGGGAGAGTGCTGCAATCAATTGGCAACATCTGCTTTGGCCATGGGTGGAGGTATAGATAGATACCTTGTATTTCTGATTCTGGCTCCAGCAGAAACTTGAAAGAGGTAAACCTCAAGACACATTTGGTGGATGGTGAAAAGATGATTTAGTTGGAAGGAAGGTTTCCCACTTAAGGAGCATTGCTGCTATTGTCTCCTCTATTTTTGTCCATATCCCTTTCCTTACCTTCATTTCCATTTTGACACTTGGATGTGTCCAGACATGAGACCCTGGGTCACCCCGAGAGGGAGCAAAGCTATTTCACTTCTACCTCCAACCATCCGTGTTGGATGCACATAAGAACACGAGTGAGTCATAGATGCTGGGGATGGAGCCTCTGAGGAGGAAATGGATTAGGATGAATAATCGTAGTACCATTTATTGGGGCTCAAAGCATCAGGGTTCTGGGAAATTCTGTGGTCTAGTAGGAAACAGATGGCAGCAGGGCCTCCACCCGAGAGGGTCGTACTGTTCCCTGGTGAGTGACCTATCACATAGGCACCCCCCAATGCAGGGCGGAAGCCCAGAAACTTGTGTGGCCTGTGCCTTCGAGAGACTGACCCTGGCCTTACTTGCCTTCTTCTGCTCAGTTTCATATCACCTATGAGCGCAGTTTCACGTGCTGCTTTGCTGCTCAAAGCATTATCTCCTAAAATAATGAGAAACAGTCATTTCCCATTCCCTTCCCAGTGTTTTCCTGGATTCGCGGGCTTATTTTATTCTGTGCCTGTGGGTATAGTTCAATAATATCTCTGCATTTTTCAAATATATAAAACGTAGGGCTTTATTTATGATTCAAGGTATTTCTTTACAATGACAAAAGCAGGAAAAATAAACAAGAGGGATGGAAACTAATATTGAGAGGGAAAGGATGCTCTGGCCAGGAAGGTCCCTGCACTGGAACATCAGCACTGATGAATTTCACCCAGGTCTAGAGTGCAACAAACTGG
>JAQZBX010024864.1:0-29892 GCA_029593785.1 Cabassous unicinctus
TTCTTATCTTCACCTATACCCTAGGGATATCAATATGCATCCTTCTAAGAAGGTTTATAGACTTTAAATATGTGTTAGAAGCTTATCACAGTTTCTATCAGTAAATGAATAATTACCAATAATGATGAAATGAGGGTCTAAAATTTCTTCATCACAGTTTTCTACCTCTCCATTTCACCACAATTTCTGGATCTCCATGCCAGATTTCCACCATCTTATTTCAATTCTTTATCATCTTCCCTAGCAATTGAAGGCTGGTACCCTTCCAACTGATATCCACATTGACTTTGAGAGATCTTTACATATTACAAAAGTGATCATCAAATTCAATGACTTAAAATATCAATTATTACCCAATGGAGAATAGAGCCAACATACTATATCTTCAAACATAAGCTGAACTCTCCATAACTGATCTGCCATTTTCCCCTTTCACCTAATTTTGCCCTCACCATATTGATGTCTAAGATATTGAGCTTGACTTGGACCTTTATCAGCACACCTTATTTTCCATACACAGCACATTTATACTCCTGCTTTCTTAAATTTTGGGTCTCTCCCCTGATCTGTTTGCAGTTCTTTTACTCCCTTTCCTTTTGGAATATACCAATCTCCCTTCAGGAGAGCCTGTAATCACCTCCTTTTGGACCTTATTCTTAACATCTTGACAGGAAGATGACAACTTCTTCCCTGCACTGAATTTGCATGATAGGGATTGTGAATGTCTGTTGTTTTACTAAATTCCATGTCTTTTTTCCCTGATAGACTATTAGTGCCTTGAGAGATATAGGAATAGACTACATACTTTTTACCCCGCACACATGTTTAGTTAGTGTCTGACATATAACGGTAGCTGAATACATACATATTGTGTGAATGAATGGAAAAATGTGACTTTACAGAAATTGTTTCCAAAATTCAGAAATCAAACATATTTGGAGAGTGAGAGGTAATTTATACTACTCCTACTACAGGTCATTGAAAAAAATATTCATTGAAACACATACATGAGCACACAGAAACACACACACATATACACACAAATGCATATCAGTTTTAATTTTTGTTTGTTTTCTCTGATTTTTAAAAGTAAATTTCAGGTTCCAGTTTCTGCTTAGAATGTCAAAACTTGGAAATTCCATTACTCTAATGCTAACAAGAAAATGCCAAATAACCTTAAAAAATTATGATATTTTTGAACAACAGGCAGCTGAGAACATGGAATTACAAGTTGGCCTGAAAAATTCTTAATGTCTGATGCCTCAAAAACAGATGGATGTGAGGGACGGCTTCCCTTGGGCAGAACAGAAAAAGGATGGGACACCATAAGAACTGAAGATTTCAGAATATCACATTTACATACCATTTGTGATCTATTTCTATTGATTTTTGAGTATGGGTAATTTGCCTGTCAAGGTTTATTTATATTCTCAAAAAAATACCTATTTCCAGAACCACTTGTACAGACTTGATTTCCTCATTGAATTGCCTTGACATCTTTGATGAACATCTATTAAACCTCTACGTATTGGTCTATTTATGGACTCTACATTCTGTTGTATTAAAGCATATGTCTATCTTTACTTGAATATGGTGATATTTTGATTATAGTAGCTTTACAGTAAAACTTGAAATCAGGTAGTATAAGAATTCAAACTTTGTTCCTTTTTATAAACTTTATTTGTTTGTTTATTTACTTACTTTAAAGAAACTTTAGATTACATAAATGTTACATAAAAATTATAGGGGATTCCCATATGCCCCCCTCCCTCCCCCTTCCACACTTTCTCACATTAACAACATCCTTCATTAGTGTGGAACATTTATTACAATTGATGAACACATATTGAAGCATTGCCACTAACCAGGAATTATAGTTTACATTGCAATTTACACTCTGTCCTGCACATTTTTGTAAGTTATGAAAAAATATATAGTGGCCTGTGTACATCATTGCAACATCATGCAGGAAAATTTCAATGTCCCTAAAATCCCTCCATATTACAGATATTTTTCCTTCTCCCTCCCCTCAGAACCTCTAGTGGCCACTGCTGCCACATCAATGATAAAATTTCTTCCATTGCTAGAATAACTAGTTCCTACTCATTTCTTAATTTTTAAAAATGGCTGGCTAATAGCTACCAAAGAATTACTACAGAGTTTTATTTGAATTTCATCACACCTGTGGATTAATTTAGAAAAAATTGATATTTAATAATATTGAAACTTCCAAATAATTAAATGGTGCTATACGCAAAATACCCAAAAGTCCTCCAAATTATTTGGTGTATGAGACCTTCACTTGGGTATGGATTGTGCTGTTATGTTTGCATTAAGTTATATAGCAAAGATGAAGGGATACCACTGATGGAACTGTCTCAAATCTGTGGCCTTTAGTTAATCAAAACGGGATTACCTTGGGTGGAATTCATTTCCTAGGTGATCCATTAACAGAAACTTGACCTTTTCTGAAGAAAGATTTTGTGAGCACTAGGACAACTGCTGCTGGCTTTGAAACACTAAGACATAATGCTGTGCAAGGTTCATGTGTTTAAAACCTCATTGTAACCCCTAGGACCTGAGAGTCAGCCTCAGCCAACAGCCAGAGAGATAATTGTGACTTCAGTCTTACAAGAAGAGAAAATGAATTCTACCAATAACCGGAAAGATTCTGGAAGAGGATCTTGAGCTCCACATGGGAATGCAGCTCAGGCAACACCTTGATTTAAGGATGTGAAATACTGAGGTTGAACTTGACCTCACCATGCCAGGACTTCTCATGTCCAGAACTGAAACATAATAAATGGGTGTTGTTTTCTGCCTCCAAGTATGTGGTAACCTGTATTGTAATAAATGCAAACTAATACTTACAGTATGACTCCAAATTTATTTAGAACTTACGTAATTTCTCTTTTGGCAAATTATAGTAGTAGTTTTGTTCCCTGGAAATAGTGAAAGTTACTTCTAAAAATATAAAATGTCCTAATCATCATAGGAAAAACTAATAAATTGGACATCGCCAAATTTAGAATGTCTATTCATCAAAAGATCCCTTTAAGAAAACAGTAAAGCAAGCACAAAGTGAATGGACTTCTCAAACTAAGAAAGTTTGTTGTTTCTTATTTTGTCCATCCCTTCAGATATTTGAGGGCAGCATTTATGATCCCTTGGTTATTCAAGATTCTTTCAGATAAATTATTAAAAGTGATTATTATTAAGGTTCATTTCCAGATTATTTGGAAAGTTTGAAATGATGGACAAATTTGGGTAGACTAACTGGCCACCCTCAATCAGATCTCTTCATTCCAGAGGCATTTAGGGCAGGAATTGAATCTCCTGTGCCTGTCATCCTTTGATCATGATAGCTGAAGAGAATTTTGAGGATAAGGAAGATAAATGGATGATGAAGTGTATACATGGTCGGTTGCCTCTTCTGACTCTTAGTATTTAAGATGAAATTCAAAAAAATGGCAGATATTGTGTTTAGAAGAATAAAAGGAGTCACAATTAATGCAACCTATGGCTATAGTTAACAGTAATGTAATATTTTTTCATCATTGTAACAAAAGTACTATACCAATACCAAGGGTCAATAATAAGACGGTATAAGGGTGATGTGATTTTTCTTTTTGGAGCAATGGATATGTTCTAAAATTTATTACAGTAATGAATGAATATCTCTGTGATTATACTGAGAGCCATTGATTGTACATTTTGGATGAATTACACAGGGTGCAAATAAAATTGTTCAAATAAAAAAATCATAGTTAATTCCCTGGTATATTTTGTTATTCCAAATATAACGAATCAAAAACAATAATGATAATTTATGGCATTGGAGTAGGCAGGCAGAACTCAATTGTCTCACAAAAACAGCATAAAAAAGGGCCAAAATCTGTCCAAGTGATCTGCTTTAGGGGTCAGAAGACCAGAAAAGTGCTGGGCAGCCTCCAGGAGGCTGAGGGAGGAAGGACAAATAACCCTAAACAACATACATGAGAAAATAAAAACCCATGGCAGCTGGGTAGGGTTCCATAACTCACCTTCAGAAGTTAAGCCTCAATAAAACCCCTGTCCCCTGTATGATGTTTTCAGGCTTATTTTGTAAGTTCACAATCTTTACTATACACTTATTGTTTATGCATTTTCATGTATGAATGATATACTTCAATAAAAATATATATTTTAAAAAGATTAAAAACAAAAAACAAAAACCCTGGCTAACTGTAGCTGACGGAGAGGGGAACAAATGTCTTACTCTCTGGGAAATGGGTGGAAGGGTGGGTGTATCAGAAAGTGGATAGTGGTTTCTCCTCAGTGAATTTGGCCAGCAGAGCCTGCTTTGAATCTCGCTTCAGCCTAGGCCAGAAACACAAGCAAGCAAAGGTTGAGAAAACACTTCCATGGTAATGTTCACCAATGATGGTGACCTATTCTATGGCCAGAAATCTGCAAGGAGAAAGGCATCTTTAAGTTCTCTCTTAAGCTGAACTCCATGGGAGTAAATCTGTGCCCTATTAGTGAGTCTAAGGACCAATTTTGATAACTTAAGATGCATGATTTTAAAGACTCAAAAGGTGAAGCAAAAAGCAAAGAGCTATGGAAAAAAAAAAAACACTGGGCAAGAAAGAGAAATTGACTGTCAGAATAAAGTTACCAATATATTCAGATGCTTAGATATCACAAAAAATTACTAGCCATACTAGAAAAAAGGAAGAGATGTTCAAGCTAAATGAAAAATAAATATCCTGAAGACTAATCAATGATCATCACACAAATTTTCTAAACCAATTCAAAGAATTGAAGGGAAATATGACTAAAGAGATAAAGGATATTAAGAAAACATTGAGTGAGTATAAAGAACAATTTAAAAGCCTGCAAAGAAACATAACAGAGCTTATGGGAATGAAAGACACAATGAATGAGGTTAAAAATACATTAGACCACATTTCACATCACAGACCACCCTCTCTCCCACACAGTTCTGTGTGGTATATGCTGGTGCAAAATGGCCTACATCTGTCGCCACAACGCCACTCATGACAACCCCCAAGTTCCGAAAAAGCCCCTGTATATCAACTGCCCCTCCCCTCCCTGCCCTGAAAATGTCCAGTGGCCACCAGCTCCACCTCACTGTTACAATTTCTTCCATTGCTTGAATCACAGTATACGACAGAACACCACCAAGTCCATTCTAGTCCATAGCTCCTCCCCCAATCCTGGGGAGTTTGAGATGGTGATGTCCACTCCACCTCCAAGTGAGAGAGGGTTTATATCCCATGGATACGGTGGATGGGATTATCCTGCCTGCAGCTGCAGGCCCTCTCCATTCCCTGGGATGGCCGTTGCCCATAGTCATCTCCTCGCCTGGTTACTTGGAGGAGTCCATTGAGCTGTAGGGTAGGAGTTGCAGCTGCACCGAGATTGCAGGCACAGCTGGCACATAGGTAAGCCAGAGGCTCCAGTCTCTGGAAGTACACCTAAAAACCCCAGCATCACATATAGGTTTGAATAGAAGGGACTGATGGACCATGTGCAGGGAGGACTTAATTGAGTCCGACTCTTATCACTCTTGGGAGCACAGATTCCAAAGAGGAGCCCACTAATAAGGGATCAATCTCTGGGGCTATCCCCACTTATATAGGACCTGGGTGTCTCCAGAGCCCTCAGCAGCCCCTCTGTGTGGGGTGATTTCCACTTTGGGGTTCTATGATATCCTACTGAGTTGTGCATAAGCATTACCTCTGGGATGACCTCCCGACTCTCTCTGAAGTCTCTTATCCACTTGAACTCATTTCTCTTTACTCTTTCCCCCTTTTATTCAAGGTCTTTTTCCAATCGTGTTGTCAGTTGGCACTTGGAATTAGTCTCTCGTTGATAGGGAGGCTCATCCCCAGGAGTCATGTTCCACATTGGGGGGAAGGTAATGCATTCATATGCTGAATTTGGCTTAGAGAAAGGCCACATTTGAGTAACAAGGAGGCTCTCAGGTGGCATCCCTTAGGTACCCCATAACAGTAGGCTAAGTTTCAATTACAAGAGCAAAGACACATAAGGCTAGTCCTCAATAAGAAGAACCCATCAGTAGGCCATCCTCTTTTGCCAGACACTGCCTCTGCACTCAGGGAACTGTTGCTGCTCCCTTGGAGAATGTGGCAGGGTTCTCCAGCCTGGGAATTCAGATTCCCTCATTTATTGAGTGATTGTCTACCCTCTGTGACCATGCCCCATCCCTTGATCATTTGAACAATTTTATATATCTTTCATGTATATTCAGATGAACTTACTCCCATGAATCCCCCATCCCAGACATCCCCCACCAATGAACTTCTGCAGCCCCCATTGTAACCTTTCTGTGATCCAAACCTTCCTTGAACATGAAGCCCATATAATGAAATACAATTAATAGGAAAAAGAAATTATAATGATAAGCTTAACTGCAAGAGATAAGTAAAGGAAGCTCAGAAGAAAAAAAAAAAACTAAAGTAAAAATAAAGTATAATTAATGGATTGGGACATTCAACAAAATGGGGGAAAAAAACAAAAACAATCCTTTTTTAAAAAAAATTATTCTTTTTTTCTTTTTGTCACTGCATTATCGGATGTCCAGTGTACCATGACACCTTCCCCCTCTCATTCCCCAGTGTCTCCCAAATTTTCATTTAATTTTCAAAGAAGTTTTAGGTCACAGCAGAGTCACACACGGAATACTGAAGACTCCCACATACCCAACCTCCCTCCCCCTTCCCCACCCCATATTAAAACCTTTTATTTTTTATGGATATTAGCAATGTTATAATTGTTATACAGATAGTAAAGTATAGCAACTAAACATTGTTGATGGTTTACAGTATAGTTCACAATTTAGACTGTATAGTTTAATAATTTTTGATGATATTTACCATGTCCTGTGTGCATTACAGTAAGGTAATGAAAAACATTTCCCGTGACCACTAAATACCCAATTCGATCTTAACTGTTCCTTCCACCCCATCCCCCTGTGGCATATGACACTCTGCAGTCTTGACTCATGGAATGACAAGATTCATAGTTACCTTCCCTGGGTATTCCAACCTGCCCTTCCTAAGCTACGCACCTGTCAACCCTGCACCACCAAACCCAGTAATATCACTACCCATCTGTCCTATCCTTCAATATGCAACTATACTCTATCCCTTTACCATAGATTATGTTCATATGGGTGATGGCTCACAGCCTACTCTTCTCTTTCTCTCCCTTGTTAACCTATATTTCAGACAATGGTTCTCAGAGAATGCTCTCTTTCCTCATTTCAAATCAGTGAGTTCATACACTGTTCATCCTTCAATGTCTGGCTTGCTTCACTCAACATAAGGTCTTCAAGATTCATCCACGTTATTCCGTGTGTTAGCACTTTATTCCTTCTTACAGCTAAGTAATATTCCATTGTATGTATGTACCACATTTTGCTTATCCATTCATCTGTTGATGGGCACTGGGGCTGATTCCAACTTTTGGCAATGGTGAACAATGCCGCTATGAATATTGGTGTGCATATATCTGTTTGTGTCTTTGCTTTCAGTTCTTCTGGGTATATACACAGCAGCGGAATCACTGGATCATATGGAAGATCTATTGTGAGTTTTCTGAGGAACCACCAAACTGTCCTCCACAGTGGCTGGACCATTCCACAATCCCACCAGCAGTGGATGAGGGTTCCTATTCCTCCACATCCTCTCCAACACTTGGAGTCTGCTGTTTTTTAATAGCTGCCATTCTGATGAGTGTAAGATGGTATCTCATTGTAGTTTTGATTTGCATTTCCCTGATAGCAAGCGATGTCGAGCTTTGTCTATGCTTGGGGGCAAGGCCCCAGGATTTGTATATCCATTGCGGGTGATGTGCCACACTGATGAAGGATGTTGGTGTGGGATGTTGTGGGAGGTGTGGGAGGTGGGGAACATGGGAAACCCTGTAATTTCTGAGTAATAATTAGGTAATCTAAGCACCTTAAAAATATATATATATATATATAAAATAATATTTATGTAAGCAAATGCACATATATGCATATGCTTTTATATATCATTTTACAAATATTGGTATGTATTGTGAAAAATTTTGATTTTTACCAACAATAAAAAAAAAGAAAAAAAAAGAAAGAGATAGTTTGGCAACAAACATTTATAAAGGAAAATAATTATTCTGATAAAATGCAAATAAATTCTAACAAAATCTAATTATTATATTTGAACTTGAACTTTTGGACATAATAATCTCTAAGAATGAAATAAATTTTTCTTTTAGTTATGCAAAAAAATACATTAGACTCACTATATATCTATAGGACTTACTCGTATTCTACTATAGACATATTGTGATTCTAACAATGGAAGAAATTACAACACTGATATGGAGCCAAAAGCCCCTTGAGACTCTGGGGGCTGGGAGAGGGAAAAAGAGTTATAATATAGGGCCTTTTTTGGGACTTAGGAATCGTCCTGAATGACACTGAAATGACAGATAAAGGTCATTTCATATCACCACATAACATGCAAAATTGTGTGGGAAAAAGTGTAGGCTACAATGTGAAGTATGGTCCAAAGCCCCAGGAAGTGTTTATCAATTGCAAAGAATGCATCACACTAATGAAGGATGTACATATGGGAGGGTGTGGAAGGTGTGGGGTATGGGACATACGGGAATCCCTGTATTTTTTGTATAACATTTATGTAATTTATCTTTAAAAAATTAAAAAAAATATATTAAATAAAAAACAGGAATACACCTGCAAAAAATTACATTAGAGACACATAGCATATTTGATTTTATCATAGACAGATTTAGTGATATTGCGGCCAGACAAACTAACTTTGAAAAGACAGGAGAAGAGAAAGAGAAAATCAGAAAAAATGGCACAGTGTCTCAGGCAATTGAATGACCATGTGAAATGCCCAACCATACACGTTATCAGTATCCCAGAAGGAGAAGTGAATGGAAAAGGAGCAAAAAGACTATTTGAGGAAATAGTGACTAAAAACTTCCCAACCCTTATCAAAGATATAAATATCAATATCCAAGGACAACACAGTACAAACAGAAGAAATCCAAAAAAACCAACTCTGAGTCAACTACTATTCAAATTTTCTTTTTCTCATTCTCTTAGTATCTCTCTCATTCCACATCTAAACCTCTCTGCTGCTCTCTTTCCCTCTATTTCTTTCTCTTTCTGTTTCTCTCTCTCTTCTGAAATAATTTTAATTTCATTGAAAGAATAAGAATGTAGAAAGTTAGAAACTACATCAGTCCCACCATATTATGAAAAGGTCAAGAAATCTACAAAATCATATTTATTGAACCTGTCTGAGGAGTGAGTTCATGGAGTAAATAAATAATTTGAAATTTTGAAAAAAATCAGTGTTTCCTATAAGAAATGTGGTGTTAGGAATGGACTGTCTGGGAAGAGCGTGAAGGAACACAGTTCTTCCATGCAAGCAGACATGATTTCAGCTAAACTTTTAATGAATCACTAAAGCCCTATGGACTGTCTAACAATTTGAAACAGAGTGTTGGGGATATTACTTCCCTGAACTCAAGCATTAATATTCATGTGGCAAAAAGGGCTCTTGTCCCAGAACAAGGCAATGAGATCCAGGAGCTGAAAGTTGAGAGTTGGTCAGGGAAGGCTCAGAAATTGTAAAAGTTTGAGAAGATAAACGTATGACACAAGCAGCATCAAATATAGAGAGATAGCATGGTTCCTTTCCAAAGGGTTGTTTGAGAGTTCACCAACTTTGAATTTGCTGGTGCGAGCTACATTCGTTCCCACCTTTTTTTTTTTTGCAGAAGTATCACATTTCTTGGTTCAAATACAGTGCACAACACTTGATAAACATGCATTTCACATTAGTTGGTGGATGTGCCCATTGATGTGGGATGAGCACAAGGGTGTAGGGTGAGTACATGTTTGTGGAATGAGGACATGAGAACTGACATATGAGCAAAATCATAGCTTGTTTAACAAAGAAAATTGATTTTGGGTAGAAGAAAAAAGTTTCTCATAGGGTCATACGAAGAAAGAATTCTGAAAGCAGCAAGAGAAAAGTGATCTGTCACATGCAAGGGAGGCTCAATAAGACTAAGTACCAATTACTCATCAGAAAACATGGAGGTGACAATCAGTGGTCTGATATATTCAAGATACTGAAAGAAAAATTTGTCAGTCAGGAATTCTATATCTGGCAAAATCGGCTTTCAAAAATGAGGGAGATATTCACAGTTAAAGAAAAAGTCAAAGAGTTCCTTGATAAGAGATCAGCCTTATAAGATATATTAAAGAAATCCCTGCAGGATGAAACAAAAACAAAAAGAGAAAGAGGCTTGGAAGAGAGTCTGGAAATAAGGATAATCAGAAAAAATAATTAAAAGGGTAAATAAAAAAAGCAATAAAAGTAAGATATTGCATACAAAATACGAAAGATAAATGAGTGAAATAAGTACTGCCTTTATTATGATATTGAATATTAATGGATAAAACACCCCAATCAAAAGACACAGACTGGCAGAATGGATTTAAAAAACAAACAAACAAGAAAATAAAACTGAGTCATCTAGAGATTTCTGGAAAATCACACTTGAGTATATAAGTAGAGCTCATCCTTCTCACAGAAGCATTTTAGAAAGGTCAAAAAGCTGTCTAGGGAACTGTTTGAAGGTGGGCAGTCCAGGACAGTGCTTTGCAACCACAGGAAGGGCAAGGATAGAGAGAGGAAGAACCTGAAATGACAGCCATGAGTTACTTAACCTCCTTGGCAGCCAGGAATGGCAACCACTCACTACCCTCAAGGTGCTTGACTGTATAAATCTCATGGATCACTGCAGCTGACTGAGTGTGGAACAAATGTCTTTCTCCCTAGGAAGTGGGAGGGTGCAATAGAGAGCAAAGAGTGGTTTCTCTTCAGTGAATTTGGCCATCAGAGCCTGCTTTGACTCTCAGTTCTTGCCAGGTCAAAAGAAAGATACGTGGAGATTCAATGAGTCATCTCTGTGGAAAGGTTTGCTGATGCATGCCATGTCCTAGCCAGCTGGGAAAATGCAAAGAGAAAAACCTGCTTTTAGGTCTTTCTTGTCCTGAATCCCTGGGTAAATATCTGTACCCCATTAAGGAGTCTTTGGTGTGATTTTCATAACTTAAGCTGTGCAATTTTAAAGACTCAGATTAAGTTAAACAAAATCAATTGTAACAAATGTACAACACTAATGAAAGATGTTTATGTGGGAAAGTGTGGGAGGAGGGGTGGGGTATATGAAAATTCCCCATATTTTTAATGTAACATCTATGTACTCTAAAGCTTCTTTAAAAATAAAAAAAATTATGAAAAAAAAAATCAAAGAAGAGCCAGTAAACAAAATGACTAGGAAAGAAAGAGAAATTTACTTTCAGAGTAAATATCCCAACATATTCAGATGACTAGACATTAACAAAAAATTATATGGGGAACAGATGTAGCTCAGTGGTTGAGTGCCTGCTTGCCATGTATGAAGTCCTGGGTTCAACCCTTGGTACCTTGTTTAAGAAATTACAAGCCATTCTGGAAAACAGGAAGAGATGGCTCAGCTGAAGGAACAAACCAAATAACCTAAAGAGATAATGGATTTAAGAACACTAATCAATGATAATCACACAAATCTTCTAAATCAATTCAAATAGTTGAAGGGAAATATAACTACAAAAATAAAGGACTTTAAGAAGACACGGTGAGAATATAAAGAACATCTTGAAAGTCTGCAAAGAAAAGAAACAGAGCTTATGGGAATGAAAGAAACAAGGGTTGCCATTAAAATATATTAGGAAAAAATACATTACATGTATATAACAGTGAGTTTGTATTCACTGAAAACAGAATTACTGATATCAAGGATAAAACATCTAAACTTGAAATGACAGAACACAATGAGAAAAAGAATAGAGAAAGTAGAACATGATCACAGGGAATTGAATGACAATGTAAAATGCACAAACATACACTTTATCAGTGCCACAGGAAGAGAAAAGAAGGGAAAAGGGAAAGAATAAAAATTTGAGGAAATAATACCCCAAAACTTTCCAACCATTATGAAAGACTGAAATATCAATACACAAGAAGGACAACACACCCAAACAGAATAAATCTGAATAAACATACTGTAAAACACTTGCTATTCAGAATGACAAATATCAGAGGTAAAGAGAGGACTCTGAAAGCAGCAAGAGAATAGCAATGCATTACATACAAGAAATTATCAATGAGATTATATGCTGACATTTCATCAGAAACAATGGAGGCAAAAAGAAAGTGGAATGATGCATTTAAGGTAATGGAAGACAAAAATTCCTAGCCAAGAATTCTATCTTCTGCAAAACTGTCCTTCAAAATGAAGTTGAATTTAAAGTCTTCACAGATAAACAAAAACTGAGAGAGTATGTTACCAAATGTACAGATCTGCAAGAGATATTAAAAGGGTGCTACAGCATGAAAGATAAAAACAAGAGTGAGAGAGTTGGAGAAGAGTGAGGAAATGAAGATTATTAGGAAAGCTAAATGAATGGGTAGAAAGACAGACAATAGTAACATATGACAACGGAAAGCCAAAGGATTAAAAAGACAATGTAATGCATTAACAGTAATAACATTGAATCCTAATGGATTGAATTCCCAAATCAAAGTTATTGACAGAATGGATTTTTAAAAAATGAGCCATCTATATACTATCTAGTAGAGTCTCACCTCAGACATAAGTACACAACTAGGTTGAAAGTGAAATGTAAAAATATCCATGCAAATAGTGAAAAAAGAGAAAGAAAGATCTTCAATATTGATACTAATGGCAGAAAAAATACATTTTAAATACAAAACTGTTATGAGGGATGAAGAATGTCATTATACACTAATAAAGGGATAATTCATTAAGAAAAAATAACTATATTAAACATTTGTGTCCTTAACCTGGGTACCCCATGATACATGAGGCAAAATTGAAAGGAGAAATAGATATCTCTACAATAATAGTTGGAAACTTCAAAATACCACTCTCGGCATTGGATAGAAAAATCTGGACAGATGATGAAAAATGAAACAGAGACCTTGAATAATATCATAAATTAACTAGACCTATCAGATATTTATAGAGCATTACACCCTAAAACAGCAGGATATATATATACTTTTCAAGTGCTCATGGGTCTTTCTCCAAGATAGACCATATGCTGGGTCACAAGACAGGTTTCAATATAGTTAAGAACCTTGAAATTATATAAAACACTTTGAACACAATGGAACAAAGTTGGAAAACAATAACAGACAGAAAATGGGCAAATGCACAAATATATGGAGATTAAAAACACAATCATAAATAATTAATGGATCAACGAAGAAATTGCAAGAGAATTCAGTAAAAATCTTGATAAGAATGAAAAGACACAATATATCATAATCTATGGAATATATTAAAGGAAGTGATGACAGGGAAATTTATAGCACTCAATGCTTACATTAAAAGAAAAAAAATGTGAAATTTGAAGACCTACCTACACATCTGAATGAACTAGAAGAAGAATAAACTGATCCCAAATCAAGCTGAAGGAAAGAAATAATAAATATCAGAGCAGAAATACATGAAATTGAGAGGAAAAAAACAATAGAGAAGAACAACAAAAACAAATTTGTTTTTTGGAAGAGCAACAAAATTGACAAACTCTTATCTAGACTCAAAGAAAAAAGGGAGAAATGCAAGTAAATAAAATCAGAAATAAGAGGGGGGATATTACTACTGACACTGCAGAATTAAGAAAGATCATAAGATGATAATATGAACAACTGTACACCAATAATTAGAAAATGAAGATGAGATGGACAAAGTCCTAGAAACACACCAAGAGTCTGCACTAGGAGAAATGAAAGACTTCAATAAACCAAATCACGTAAAGAGATTGAAAACTCATTAAAAACCTCCCAAAAATGAAAAGCCCAGGACTAGATGGCTTCACTGATGAATTCTACCAATCATACAATAACAATCTAATACCAGTCTTGCTCAAGATGTTCCAAATTATTAAACAGGAAGGAACCCTGCAAAACTCATTCTATGAAACAGATATCACCATAATACCAAAACCAGAGTAAGATAATATAAAAAAAGAAAATTACAGCAATATTTCTAATGAATATAGATGCAAAAAATCTTCAAGAAAATACTTACAAACTGAATCCAAAAGCACAGTAAAAAAAATTATACACCATGAACAAGTGGGTTTTATCCCAGGTATGCAAAGATGGTTCAACACAAGAAAATCAATTAGCGTAATAAATCACATTAATAAATTGAAAAAGAAAAGTTACATGATCCTCCAGATTGATGGAGAAAAGCCATTTGGCAAATACAGCACCCTGTAGTAGATGTAGCTCAAGTTTTTGAGCACCTGCTTCCCATGTACAAAGTCCTGGGTTCGATCCCTGGTACCTCCTGAAAACAAACAAACAAAAAACTAACTCTCATTTATGAATGGATATAGCTAAGTGGTTGTACACCTGCTTCTCATGTGCTAGGGCCTAGGTTCAAATCCCTGATACCTCAAAAAAAAAAAAAACAACAAAAAAAAAAACATGCAGCATCCTTTCTTGATAAAAAAAACTCCAAAAGATAGAAAGTAGGAAACTTTCTCAATTTGGTAAAGCACATATATAAAAAAGCTACAACTAACATTGTATTCAACTTTAAAGACTGAATGTTTTCCTGCTGAGGTCAGGGAACAGACAAGGATGCCCACTGTCACCACTGTTATTAAATTTTGTACTAGAAGTTCTAGCTAGAGCAATTAGGCTAGATAAAGAAATAAAAGGTAACTAATTGGAAAGAAGAAGTAAAACTTTTGCTATTCTCTAATATGAATCTATATCTAGAAAATCTTGAAAAATACACAGCAAAGCTTCTATAACTAACATACTAGTTCAGCAAAGTGGCAGGATAAAAGATTAATATGCAAAAATCAGTAGTGTTTCTAAATAATACTGATGTGCAATCTAAGGAGAATTTCAGGAAAAAATCCATTTATAATAGCAACTAAAAGATTCAAATATATAGATAGGTATAAGCTTTACCAAGGACAAAAAGGACCTGTATTCAAAAAATTACCATACATTGCTTAAAGAGACCAAAGAAATCTTAAATAAATAGAAGGGCATTTCTTGTTCATGGACTGGAAGACTAAATATTGTTAAAATGTCAATTCTACCCAAACTGATTTACAGATTCATAGCAATATTCAAAAAATCCCAGCAGCCTTTTTTTTTTTTTGCAGAAAGGGTAAAGCCAAATATCAAATTAATTTGGAAGTGTAGGGGGCACCACATAATCAAAAATGTCTTTAAAAAGAAGAGCAAAGTTGGAGGACTCACACTTCCTGACTTTAACACAAATCACTTAGCTACTGTGGTAAAAACTGCATGATACTGCCATAAATGGAATCAAATTGAGAGTGTAGAAAAAGACCCTCACATCTATGGGCAAGTGATTTTTGACAAGGCTGTCAAGCCCACTCAGCTGGCTCAGGAGAGTCTAGTTAACAAATGGTTCTGGAAGAAGTGAATATCCATATCCAAAATAAAAATTAAAAAAAAAGGAACCCTATCACACACCTTATACAAAAAATAACTCAGAATGGATCAAGGACCTAAATATAAAAGTTACAATTATAAAAGTTCTAGAAGAAATGCAGGGAAATATCAAGGTCTTGTGATACAGGGTAGTTTTAATAGGCCTTATAACAAAAGCATAAGTGGTGAAAGAAAAATAAAAGATAAATGGGATCTCCTCAAAATTAAACACTTTTGTTCTTCAAAAGACTTTGTCAAAAGGTGAAAAGGCACCCTACTCAATGTGAAAAAAAATATTTGGAAACCCTACCTGTTGAGGGTTTTGTATCCATGTTATACAAAGAGATCATACACTCTATGATAAAAAGGCAAGCAACCCAATTTTAAAAATCGGCAAATGACTTGAATAGACATTTCTACAAATAGAAAAACAAATGTCCAAAAAGTTAATGAAAAAATACTCAACATCCCTAGTTACTAGGGAAATGCAGATCAAAACTACAGTGAGATGCCATTTCTCAATTTATAGAATAGATTTTTTTTTTTAAATGGCAAACTGCAAGTTCTGGAAAGGATGTGAAGAAACAGGAACACTTTTTTCTGTTGGAGATAATGTAGAATGTTGCAGGCTCTGTGGAAGACAGTTTGGCAGTACTTCAAGAAGTTGAATATAGAACTGTTGTGTGATCCAGCAATCCTGTTAATAGGAATATATTCAGAAGAACTGAAAGCAAGACATGGACTGACATTTGTGTAACCACATTTGTAGCAGCATTATTAACAATTGTTAAAATATGGAACCAGCAAAGGTATCCAACACAGAAAAAAGGATATACATAAAATGGAATGCTACTCAGCTGTAAGAAGAAGTTAAACTGGGATGATTATGACAACATGGATGAGCCTTGAGAATATGTTGAGTGAAAAAAGCCAGAAACAAAGGAACAAATATTGTATGGTCTCACTAATATGAACTAAATCAATGAGTAAACTCACAGAGGTAAACTCTAGAGTTTAGATTACTATGAAATAAAACGTGGGTTGAGAATGGAAGATGGTGCTAAATGTATGTAGCATTACTAATAAGGTGAATTGTAAAAGTGTGGAAAGGAATAGAGTTGCAAGCAACATATTATAGTCAGTATAATTGACACTGCTTACTTATATGTGATTATGGCTGCAAAAGGAAGTCTGTGGATTTGAATGTCAAATGAAAGGAAACTAAAGAATAATCTAGGGAATGAAAAACTGTGATTTCAGTGATGGATGAAGATTGTGGTTAATATTATAAATGTAAGAATGCTCTTTCACAAAGTGTTGAGAATATGGTGATACATTGGAAAATTACAATGAATGTAACTTATGGATGATACATAACAGTAATATTGTAATATATTTGCATCAATGGAAAGAAGAATTATTTCAATCCTAAGGGAAAACAGTTGGGTGTATAAGGGTAATGAAAATGTTCTAAAATTGACCGAGGTGGTGACTGCACAAGTCTGATGAAAATGAGAGTCTTTGAGTGTACATATTGAATGGATTGACAAAAAATGTCTATAACACAAGGAATCCAGTGGTGGAAGATGGACTATGGTTAACATGACAAATATGATAATGTTCTCTCTCATGAACAACAACAAATCTATAATACTAATATAGGGTATTAATAATGGGATGAGTTGGGGGAAAATATACCAAATGTAAGATGTGGGCTACAGTTAAAAGTAATGTTTTGACAATGCTTTTTCATAGTTTGTAACAAATATTTCACAACAATGCAAGTTGGTGGTTGTAGGGAGATGTATGGAAACCCTGTGTGATCATATGCATGTTTGTTTTGAAAATTCACAAATGTTAATATACACTTTTTCTTTATATATGTTCATTTATGAATGCTATACTTCAATAAAATGTTATTTAAAAATATGAGCCATCTATATGCTTCTACAAGAGATATCCCTTAGAACAAAGGATACAAATAGGGAGAAAGTGAAAGGCTGGGAAAAGTTATACCATGCAGACAGTAATGAAAATAAATGGCAGGGTAGCTATAAAAATGTAAGAAAAAACAGGAATTAAAATCAAGCTATTTTTTCTAATATTCCCTGTTCATGGATAGGAAGACTAAACATCATCAAGATGTTTATCCTACCCAAATTAATCTACAGATTTAATGCAATTCCAATAAAAATCAACACTGTACTTTTTAAGGAATTGGAAAAACTAACCACAAAATTTATTTGGAAGGGTAAGAGGCCCTGAATCACCAAAGACATATTGAAAAAGAAAAATGAAGTTGGAGGTATCACACTACCTGACTTTAAAACATACTACAAAGGTACAATGTTCAAAACTGCATGGTATTGGCACAAGGATAGACACACTGATGGATGGAAAAGAATTGAGAGTTCTGATACACATCCTCACATATACAGTCATCTGATATTTGACAAGGCCACCAAATCCACTCAGGTGGGAGAGAATGGCCTCTTCAACAAATGGTGCTTGGAAAACTGGATATCCATAACCAAAAGAATGAGAGAGAAACACCATCTCACACCTTATATAAAAAGCAACTCAAGATGAATCAAAGATTTAAATTTAAGAGCCATGACCATAAAGACCTTGAAAGATAATGTAGGGAAGCATCTACAGGGCCTTGAAATAAGAAATGGTTTCATGAACTTAACACCCAAAGCACGAGTAGCCAAAGAAAAAATAGATAAATGGGATCTCCTCAAAATTATAAACCTCTGCACCTCAAAGGACATTATCAAGAAACTAAAAAGGCAGCCTACACAATGGGAGAAAATATTTGGCAACCATATATCTGAGAGGAGCCTAATATCCTGCATATAAAAAGAAATCCTACATCTCGAAAATAAAAAGAGAAATAACCCATTTTAAAAATGGGCAAGCGACCTGATAAGACACTTCTCTGAGGAAGAAATACAAATGGCTAAAAAGGACATGAAAAGATGGTCAACATGACCTAAAACTTCTTTTGAAAATTAAATCAAAATTTGGGAGGAACTGGGGAATGAGAGGGGGAAGGTGTCATGGTACACTGGACATCCAATAATACAGTGATAAAAGGAAAAAAAGAATAATTTTTTAAAAGGATTTTGTTTGTTTGTTTGTTTGTTTTTCCCATTTTTTAAAAGTCCCAATCCCGAAATTAAATTTTATTTTTAGTTTAGTTTCTTTTTTTTTCCTCTGAGTTTCCTTGTACTTCTCTCTTGCATTTAAGTTTATCATTATTATTTCTTTTTCCTATTAACAGCACTTCATTAATATATGGGTTTCATGTTCAATGAAGGTTTGGATCACAGAAGGGTTACAATGGGGCCTGCAGAGGTTCATTGGTGGGAGGTGTCTGGGATGGGGGATTAATGGGAGTAAGTTCATCTGAATATACATGAAAGATATATAAAATTGTTCAAATGATCAAGGGATGGGGCATGGTCACAGAGGGTAGACAATCACTCAATAAATGAGGGAATCTGAATTCCCAGGCTGGAGAACTCTGCCACATTCTCCAAGGGAGCAGCAACAGTCCCCTGAGTGCAGAGGCAGTGTCTGCAAAAGAGGATGGCCTACTGATGGGTTCTTGTTATTGAGGACTAGCCTTATGAGTCTTTGCTCTTGTAATTGAAATTTAGCCTACTGTTATGGGGTGCCTAAGTGTTGCCCCCTGAGAGCCTCCTTTTTGCTCAAATGTGGCCACTCTCTAAGCCAAACTCAGCATATGAATGCATTATCTTCCCCCCAATGTGGGACATGACTCCGGGGATGAGCCTCCCTAGCAATGAGGGATTAATACCAAGTGCCAACTGGCAACATGTTTAGAAAAAGACCTTGAATAAAAGGGGGAAAAGGTAAAGAGAAATGAGTTCATGTGGCTAAGATACTTCAAAGAGAGCCGGGGGGTCATCCCAGAGGTAATGCTTACGCACACCTCAGTAGGATCTCATAGAATACCAAAGTGAATATTACCCCACACAGAGAGGCTCCTGAGGGCTCTGGAGACACCCGGGTCCTATATAAGTGGGGATAGCCCCAGTGACTGATGCCTTATTAGTGGGCTCTTCTTTCAATTCTGTGCTCCTGAGAGTGACAGAGTAGGACTCAAATAAGTCCTCCCAGCACATGGTCCATCAGTCCCTTCTATTCAAACCTATATGTGATGCTGGAGTTTTTAGGTGTACTTCCAGAGACTGGAGCCTCTGGCCTACCTATGTGCCAGCTGTGCCTGGAATCTCAGTGGAGCTGCAACTCCTACCTACAGCTCAATGGACTCATCCAAGTCAACTGGCAAGGAGACGACTATGGGCAACGGCCATCCCAGGGAATGGAGAGGATCTGCAGCTACAGGCACGATAATCACATGCACCGTTTACATGAGATATAAGTCTTCTCTCACTTGGAGGTGGAGTGGACATCACCATCCCAAACTCCTCAGGATTGGGGGAGGAGCTATGGACTAGAGTGGACTTGGTGGTGTTCTGTTGTAGACATATTGTGATTCAAGCAATGGATGAAATTGTAACAGTGAGGTGGAGCCAGTGGCCACTGGACATTTTCGGGCCAGGGAGGGGAGGGGCAGTTGAAATACAGGGGCTTTTTCGGGACTTGGGGGTTGTCCTGAGTGGTGTTGAAGTGACAGATGTAGGCCATTTTGCATCAGCATATACCACGCAGAACTGTGTGGGAGAGAGGGTGGTCTATGATGTGAAATGTGGTCTATGCTTGGTGGCAAGGCCCCAGGATGTGTGTATCCATTGTGGGGGATGTGCCACACTGATGAAGGATGTTGGTGTGGGATGTTGTGGGAGGTGTGGGAGGTGGGCAACATAGGAATCCCTGTAATTTCTGAGTAATAATTAGGTAATCTAAGCACCTTAAAAAAATATATATATGTGTATATATAAAATAACATTTATGTAAGCAAATGCACATATATGCATATGTATTTATATATCATCTTACAAATATTGGTATGTATTGTGAAAATTTTTTATTTTTACCTACAATAAAAAAATAAAAAATAAAAAATAAAGATGGTCAACATTGCTAGCTATTAGGGAAATGCAAATCAAAACTACAATGAAATACCATCTTACACCCATTAGAATGGTGACTATTAAAAAAACATCAGACTGTAAGTGTTGGAGAGGATATGGAGGCATGGAAACACTCATCCATTGCTGGTGGGATTGTAGAGTGGTCTAGCCACTATGAAGGACAGTTTGGCGGTTCCTCAAAAAACTAAATATAGAACTTCCGTATGATCCAGCAATTCCAGTGCTGTGTATATACCCAGAAGAATTGAAAGCAAAGACACGAACAGATATATGCACACCAATGTTCATAGCGGCATTGTTCACTTTTGCCAAAAGTTGAAATCAACCCAGGTGCCCATCAACAGATGAATGGATAAATAAAATGTGGTACATACATACAATGGAATATTACTCAGCTGTAAGAAGGAATACATGGGATTACATGGCTGAATCCTGAAGACCTTATGTTGAGTGAAGCAAGTCAGGCATTGAAGGATGAACAGTACATGACATCACTGATAAGAATTAAGGAAATTGAGCAGTCTTAGAGAGCTATTGTCTGTAAGACAGGTTTACAAGAAATAGAGAGAGAAGTGAAGGTTGTGAGCAATCACCCATATGGATGAAATCTAAGGTAAAGTGATAGAGTGTAGTTGTGTATTGAAGAGATCAGACAGGAGGGTAGTGATATTACTGGGTTGGGTGGTGCAGGGTTGACATGTGGGTAGATTGGGAAAGGTGAGTAAGAAGGTCCAGGATACTGGGGGGAGGGTTGGGAGAGGGACCAGGTGAATACTGGGGATTTGTGGGAATGAGGCTGAAAGTACAGAGGTGGGAACACTTTTATGTCAATGACAAGGAAGGGTCACTGGTTTAGGGTGTTGGTTGGGGGGGCATTCAGGACAGGGCACACCTAGAGCAGGCTTCTAGGGAGTGTGTGAGTGTTCATTCTGTCATAATGTGTTGTATCAGTGGGTGGAGAAACACATAATTAGCGGGAAGGATTTGGTCTCCCTTCTTTGGGAGGACCAATTTGTTCAGAAATATACAGGCAGGAGTCTCTCAAGAGCAAGAGTGGCTCCTAATAGAGAGGTACAGACCAGTGTGTCAAGACCTCTTGTTTCATGTAACCATGAATCTTGTCCTCCAACGAGTCAAGTTTGGGGGTTGTCATGGGCCCAGGTGTTGATGGGGTGGGAGGAATAAAATAGATCAAACAAGGGGTGTTAAGTGGTCAGTGGAAATGCTCTTCATTACCATACAGTGATGGACACAGGAAATGGAAAATATCATCAAAATTTATATAAGTGTAGGGTCTAAAATGTAAATCATAGTTACTAAACCATTGACAATGTTTAGTAGCTATGTTTCACTATTTGTTTATCATTTATAACTGTGCTACGATCCACATATTTAAAAAGGTATTAATACGGGGGGAAGAAAAGGGAGAGGATGTTGGGTACATGAGAATCTCATATATGGGTATATGTGTGAATTTGCTGTGACCTAAAACTTCTTTGAAAACAAAATGAAAAACAGTGAGACACTGGAGAACGAGAGGGGGAAGGTGCCATGGTACAGACTGGACACCAGATATTGCAGTGATGAAAGGCAAAAGGTCAAAAAAAATTTTATTTATATTTTTAATTATTTTAATATCCCAATCTTTTAAATTTATTTTATTTTTAGTTTTTTTTAAATTTTTATGTATTTTATCTCTTACATTTAAACTTATCATTATTATTTCATTTTCCTATTAATTGTATTCAGCTATTGTAATGGCTTCATCTTTGAAGAAGCTTTGGATCACAGAAGGGTTACAACTGGGGCAGGGAAGGATCATTGGTGTGGGGTGTAAGGGATGGGGTTTGCATGGGAGGAAGTTCACCTGAGCATAAATATAAGGTATATAAAAATGTTCATATGTTCATGGGGCACTGTCACAGTGAGTGGAGAATCACCAAATAAATGAGAGAATACTGAATTTCCATCCTGGAGAGTTCTGCCACATTCTCTAAGGGAGCAGCAACAGTCCCCCAAGTGCAGGGGGAGTGACTGGAGAAGAAGGATGATCCACTGATGGGCCCTTGATATTGATGACTAGCCTTATGAATCTTTGCTCTTGAAATGGAAACTTAGCCTACTGTTATGGGGTGTCTAAGGGTTGCCTCCTGAGAGCCTCCTTGTTGCTCAGTTGTGGTCTCTCTCTAAGCCAAACTCAGCATATGAATGAATTACCTTCCTCCCAGCATGGGACATGGCTCCTGGGGATGAGATTCCCTGGCACAGAAGGATTGCTACCAAGTGCCAACTGGCAATGTGACTGGAAAAAGACTTTGAATAAAAGGGAAAAAGGTAAAGAGTAATGAGTTTATATGGCTAAGAGAGTTCAAAATGAGTCGGGTGATCATCTCAGAGGTAACGCTGACACACTGTTCAGTAGGATCTCATAGAATTCCAAAGTGGATATCATCCCAAATAGTGGGGCTCCTGAGGGCTCTGGAAACACCCAGATCCATTGTCAGGGCAGATAGCTCCAGAGTTTGGTGCCTTGCCAGTGGGCCCTACTTTGGAGTTTGTGCTCCTGAGGGTGACAAAGTTGGACTCAACTATGTCTTCCCTGCACATGGCTCATCTGTCCCTTCTATTCAAACCTTTAACTGGTGCTGGAGTTTGTAGGTGTACATCCAGAGACTTGAGACTTTGGGTTGTCCATGTGCCAACTGGACCTGGAGCCTCAGTGGAGCAGCAACTCCTACTCTACAGCTCACTGGACTCATCCAGGACAACTGGTGGGGAGACAATGGTGGACAATGGCTGTCCTAGGGCATGGAGAGGGTCTTCAGGTGCAGGCAGGATAATCCCATACATCTTCCCCATGGGATATAAGCCTCCTCTCAATTGGAGGTGCAGTGGACATTACCATCCCAGACTCCTCAGGATGGGGGAAACAGCTATGGACTAGAGTGGACTTACTGGTATTCTACTATAGATATATTGTGATTCAAGCAATGGAAGAAATTACAACTTTGAGGTAGAGCCAGTGGCCACTGGAGGCTCTGGGGACAGGGAGAGGAAAAAGAAGTTGTAATACAGGGGCTTTTGGGGACTTGGTAATCATCCTGAGTGACACTGAAATGACAGATATAGGCCATTTTATATCATCATATAACATGCAGAACTGTGGGGGAGAGAGTGTGGTCTACAATGTGAACTATGGTCCATGCTTAATGGCAATGCCCCAGGATGTGTTTATCAATTGCAATTAATGTGCCACACTAATGAAGGATGTTTATGTGGGAGGTTGTGGGAGGTGTGAGAGGTGAGGCATATGGGAATCCCTATATTCTTTTGTGTAACATTTATATAATCTATGTATCTTTTTAAAAAATACATAAATAAAAAATAAAAATACGGTACATAAGAAAAAAATCAAGCTATTTTTTAGGGAAATGCATATCAAAATTACAATGAGCTACATATCACATTATAGAATGGCCATTATGAAAAAATTAAAAAGCAGAAAACTAGAATGAATGGTGAGGATTTGGAAAAAATAGGAACACTCTTTCACTATTTGTGGGATTGTAGAATGGTGCAGCTTCTGTTGAAGACAGTTTCACCATACCTCAAGAAGTTGGATATCAAATTGCTGTATGATCCAGCAATCCCATTACTAAGACTATATTCAGAAGAACTAGAAGCAAGAATGCAAACTGATATTTGCACACTAATATTTATAGCAGCATTTTTCACAATTGTTAAAATATAGAACCAGCACAAGTGTCCATCACAGATGAATGGATAAACAAAATGCGGTATATATATACAATGGAATACTATTCATTGGCAAGTAGGAATGAAATTAGGATGCATATGACAACATAGATGAACCTAGAGGATATTATGTTGAGTGAAATAAGCCAGACACAAAAGGACAAATATTGTTTGGTCTCACTAATATGAAATAAATATGAGTAAACTCACATAGGTAAACTTGAAAATGTAGATTACTAGGAAATAGAATGTGTATCGAGAAAGGGAGATGGTGCTCAAAATGTTTGTGGAATTGTTAATAAGGTTTATTGTAAAAGTGTGAAACTAAGTAGTTGATAGTAACACATTATATAGAGTATAATTAACTCTACCAATTTATACATGCAATTGTGGCTGAAAGGGAGAACTGTGAATGTAAATGTAAATTGAAACAAAATTAGAGAATAATCTAGGATATGTATAACATACTTATTTTGGTGGTGGATGAAGTTTTGGTTAATAGTATAAATATAAGAATATTCTTTACAAAGTGTTAAGAATATGTGATACATGGGAAAATTACAGTGAATATAATTTATGGATGATAATAATATTGTAGTATTAAGAGACTTCAATGGGGAGGTATAAGAGGGTATGGGATTTTTCCTTTTTGAGTAATGAAAATATTCTAAAATTGACTGAGATGACGCAGCACAACTCTGATGAAAATGAGAGTCAGTGATTGTATACATTGAATGGATTGTACAAAACATGAGATAGTATAAAATGGGGAATCCAATGGTGGAAGATGGACAGTGGTTAAGAACACAAATATATGAATGTTCTCTCATGAACTATAACAAGTGTGTAATACTAATATAGAGTGTTAATCATTGGTTGGGTTGGGGGAAAATACACCAAATGTAAGATATGGGCTATAGGTATTTGTAATATTTTGACAAATCTATTTCATGGTTTGGACAAAAACTGTTGTAACAATGCAAAGTGTTGGTGGTGGGGTGCTGTATGGGTGACCTGTATGATTACATGCCTGTTTGTTTTGTAAGTTCACAACTTACACTATATGCTTATTGTTTATGGATGTTCATGTTTGAATTATATAATTCAATAAAATTTTATTTAAAAAGCTAAGTTGTTATGACAGACAAGGAAGAAAACTATGCATTAATAACAAGGGCAATCCACCAGGAACATATAATAATTATAACACTTATGTACCTAAGCAGTGTGCTCCAAAATACATGAGGAAAGCATTGCCAAAACTGAAGGGAGATAGCGACATCTATACACTAATAGTTGGAGATTTCAATACACCTCCACATCAATAGATAGAGCATCTCAGGAGAATATCAACAAGGAAATAGAGAACTAGAATGACATGATAAATGAATGAGACCTAACAGACATATACAGAAGAATGCACTCCAAAACTGCAGGATGCATATTCTACTCAGGTGCTCATGGATCATTCTGCAGGGTAGACCACATGTTGGTCATAAAGCATTTCTCAATACATTTTAAAAGATTGAAATTATACAAAGCACTTTCTATGATCCTAATAGAATTAAGTTAGATATCAATAAAGGGTGGAAGACTGTAAATTGCACAAATTTATGGAGGTTAAACTACACACTCTTAAGCAATCACTAGGTTCAAGAAGAAATTACAAGGGAAATCAGTAAATATCTGAAGAGAAATGAAAATGAGAACATATCAAAACTTATGGGCTGCAGCAAAGGCAGTGTTGAGAGGAAAATGTATAGGCCTAAATCCCTACATTAAACAAAAAGAAAGAGCTAAAATCAATGACCTAACTACACACCTTGAGGAACAACAATGTTACAAAATTGAGAGTTCAGAAATAGCTCCTCACAGCTAAGGTCAATTGATTTTTAACAAAGCTTCCAAGTTCACTGAACTTTTACAGTGCAGTCTCTTCAACATATGTTGCTGGGAGATCTGTATATCCATACCCAAAAGAAAGAAAGAGGACAACTATCTCACACTTCATACAAAATTTAGCTCAAAATAAATCAAAGACCTAAATATGAAAGCTAAAACCATAAAACTCCTTGAAGAAAATGTAGAGAAAGGTCTTCAAGTTATTATGGTAGAATGGGGGGTTTTAGTCCTTATACCCAAATTACAAGCAGTTAAAGCAAAAAAAAAAAAAAAGATAAATGGGATCTCCTTAAACTTTAAAAGAAAAAAAAAACAATTTTTGTGTGTCAAAGCACTTTGTCAAGAAAGTGAAAAGGAACCCTACCCAATGGGAGAAAATATTTGGAAAACTTATGTTCAACAAGGGTTTAATATGCATGATATATAATGAGATCTTATAACTCAACGGTGACAAGTCAAACAACTGAACTGAAATATGGGCAAAAGATTAGAATAGACATTTTTCCCAAGAAGAAACACAAATAACTAAAAAGCACTCGAAAAGATGTTTAACATCATTAGCTATTAGAGGAATGCAAATCAAAACTACAATGAGATATCATTTCACACTTTATAGAATGGCCATTACTAAAAGAAAAGAAAAAAAAAAACAGAAAACTTCATTTTCTGCAGAGGATGTGGAGAAACAGGAACACTGATTCACTGTTGGAGGGAATGTAGAATGGTGCAGCTGCTGTGGAAGAATATTCGGCAGTTCCTCAGGAAGGTCAATATAGATCTACCATATGCTCCAGCATTACCACTGTTAGATATATACTCAGAAGAACTGAAAGCAGGGCTACAAACAGACATTTGCACAATGATGTTTATATTCACATTTGTCAAAAGTTGTAAATAACCCAAGTGTCCATCAACTGATGAATGGATGAAAAATATGATATATACATATGTTAGAATATTACTTAGCTATAAAAGAAATGAATTCTTGATGCTTGTGACAACATGAATGAACCTTAAGGACATTAGGTTGAGTGAAATAAGTCAGGCACAAAAGGACAAATATTGTATGATCCTATTTAGTTCATTTGAACTAAATGTTATGAGAAATCTCATGGAGTTAATGCATGGAATACAGATCACCAGAAAATAGAATGAGGGTAGACAATGGGAAGCTGAGGCTTAATTTGTGTAGACTTTGTAATAAAGTTAATTGTAAATGCATAGAAGTGATGATAGCACATTACAGTGATTGTAATTAGAAAGGCAATAGTGGAGTGTGATTGTGGTTGAAATGGAAAGTTTAAGGTAATGTATCTCATTAGAAGTAAAGCTAGAAGATGAATCATTGGACTGAATAGTATAAAGAACCCAGTTGTAGATGATAAGTGAGATCCATAGTACAAATAAAAGAATGTTCTTCCATGAAAATGTACATTAATATTACAAGATCTTAATAATATGGTGGTATATGGGCAAAAACATACCTAAAGCAAACTGTAGACTGTAGTGAATGGCAATATATTAATATTTTCTATCAATTTTAAAAAAATATTGTACGTGAAAGAATGTACTACATATTGGGACTCATTTATATAAAATTTAAATATAAATAAATTTATAATGAATTAGATTAGCAGTTATGTATGACAGGAAGAGGAATAGAGAGGCAACTGCTAAAAGGTAAGCGTAATGAAAATGCTCTAAAGTGATGAATGAATAACTCTTAGATTATATCAAAAGCCACTGAATGTACACTTTAGATGTATTAAACAGTATGTGAATATATCTCAATAAAATTGGCTTAAAAAAACACTACATTTAATGTCCCCTCCAGGTAATCAGGAGTGTTTACAATGACATGTATGTTTATGCAGTTATGACTTATGGCTGTTAATCAGAACACTCCAATGAATGATAGGCAGATTTTCAGCCTCTTATGTTTAGTTATATTTGATCAATAATATAGAATAGAAATTGATGAATGCACACCTATGTCATTATACCAAATATCGATTGTACACTTTGAACAGGGTGTTTTCTTTATTAATATGTCTCAATTACATTGATTTTTTAAAAAGAATACAAAATAAAGATTTGAACAAAAAGACATAAGAACTGGATGGCAGAGTAAATATCTAGATTGTAACTTGCCTGCTCTTTGAAATTTATGACGATTTTGAGCAAAGGCAGATATTCTGTTCAGAGGAAATCAAGTTGTATCCATAGGCAGCCATGGAAGTATTCAAGCAGAAACAGGAAGGTGATCCAATAAAATAATACAGAAAATGTAACCCATTCTGGTACTCCAGTAAACAAACTTCTTGAGTATGGACATGAAGTTTGCATACTTCAAGGAGAAAATTTTCATCATCAAAAATAAAAAGATGCTCTAGAAACACAATGCATTGTTTAAATTTTTACCTCATCAGACGGGAGAGGGAAAAATAGGTGTAATATGGGTGCTTTTTCAGTACGTTGGAATTGTCCTGAATGACGTTGCAATGACAGATACAGGCCATTATATATATTGTGATAACTTACAAAATTGTGTGGGAGAGAGTTTAAACTGTAATGCAAACTATAATCCACACTTAGTGGCAGTGCTCCAATATTTGTTCATCAATTGGAACAAATGTACCACACTAATGAAGGATGTTGTTAATCTTGGAAATTGTGGAAGAGGTAGGGAGTGGGGCATATGGGAATCACCGACATTTTTTATGTACAATTTATATGATCTAAGTATCTTTTAAAAATATAAAAATAGTACATTAAAAAATTGCCTCATCGTATTTGAGGTCATCTTGACTCTAGGCAAATCCACAATCTGAACAAAGAAAGCAAATTTCTAGCTCTGAGGGTTTGAGAGCTGCTAAAACTGACCACAGGACAAATGACACTTTGCAGGCTTTCCTCCCAAAAAATTCTTTTTTCAGAGCCCCATTTATATCTTTATTTCTCAGACTGCAGATGAAGGAGTTCAGCATAGGCATGAACATGGTGTATTTCATCAAACCTGGTGCACCTGAACGTGTGTTATGTGAAGCAACAGGACTGAGGTACACTTCTATGATCATACAATAAAACAAGAACTTTTCTGAGAAGTGAGATGCACAGTTGGAAAATGCTTCATATTTCCCCCTAGCTGATGAGATTGCACATATGGAGGAATCAATCTTATAGGAAGAGAAAAGGATTCCATGGAAGGGACCCCCAGGCAGCACTCCAGCCATAAAATATATCACTATGTCATTGAGGAAGGTGTCAGAACAGGCAAGGTAGACCATCTGATGAAGTTGACAGAGAAAGTGGGGAATTTCCACGTGTGCACAGAAGGACAGCCATTACACCAATAACCCTTGTAAAAAGGATTGCATAGGCCCCAGGATGTGTATATCCATTGCGGGTGTAATACCACACGGATGGGGAATGGATGTGTGGGGTGTTTTTGGGGGTGTGGGTGGTGGGGAGCATGGGAATCGCTGTAGTTTCTGAGTAATATTTGGGTAATCTAGGCACCTTTATAAAATGTATAT
>JAQZBX010024865.1:0-29896 GCA_029593785.1 Cabassous unicinctus
AAAAAACAACACTGCAAAAGGTAGGAATAGAAGGAAGCTTTCTCAATACGATAAAGTGCATGTGTGAAAAACCTACAGCTAGCATTCTACTCAATGGTGAAATATTGAAAGCTTTCCTGATGAGATAAGATACAAGACAAGGATGCCCACTGTCACCAGTTATTCAATATTGTGCTAGAAGTTCTAGCTAGAGCAATTAGGCTAGATAAAGAAATAAAGGGCACACAAATAGGAAAGGAAGATATGAAACATTCACTATTCACTGATGCTATGATAGTATATCTAGAAAATTCTGAAAATTCCACAACAAAGCTACGAGAACTAATACATGAGTCCACCAAAGTGGCAGGATACAAGAGCAATACACAAAACTCAAAAGCATTTCTATACACTACTGATGTGCAATCTGAGGAGAAGATCAGAAAGAAATTCCATTTATTATAGTGTAATGACCAAAACAATCAAATATTTAGGAATAAACTTAGAAAAGGACATTTAAAAAAACCTGTATTCACAAAACCACAAAATATTGCTAAAAGTAGCTGAAGATGACTTAAATAAATGGAAGGACATTCCATGTTCATGGATTGGAAGACTAAATATCATTAAGATATCAATTCTACCCAAACTGATTTACAGATTCAGCACAATCCCAATAAAAATACCAACAGCCTTTTTTGCAGAAATGGAAAAGGCAATTATCAAATTTATTTGGAAGGGTAAGTGGCCCCAAATAGCCAAAAATGTCTTTAAAAAAAGAACGAAGTTGAAGGACTCTCACTTCCTGACTTTAGCTACACTGTAGCACCCTACTTAGCTACAGTGGTAAAAACAGCATGGTACTAGCATAAAGACAGACAGATTGACTAATAGAACCAAACAGAGAACTCAGAAATAGACCCTCACATCTACAGCCAAGTGATTTTTTACAAGGCTGTCAAGCCCTCCCAGCTGGGCCCAAGCAGTCTATTCAACAAATGGTGCTGGGAGAACTGGATAGCCATATCTAAAAGAAAGAAAGAGACCCCTATCTCACCCCTTATACAAAAATTAACTCAAAATGGATCAAGGAGCTAAATATAAAAGCGACAACCATAAAACTCCCAGAAGAAATACAGGTAAACATCTTCAAGATCTTGTGGTAGGCAGCAGTTTCTTAAACCTTATACTCAAAGCATGAGAAACAAAAGAAAAAATAGATAAATGGGACCTCTTCAAAATTAAATACTTTGGCACTTCAAAGGACTTCATCAAAAGGGTGAAAAGGCAGCCATCTCAATGGGAGAAAATATTTAGCAGTCACATATCCGATAAGGGTTTAATATCCATAATATATAAAGAGATCATGCAACTCAACAATAAAAAGACAAACAGCCCGATTTAAAAATGGGCAAAAGATCTGAAAAGACAATTGTCCAAAGAATAAATACAACTGGTGAAGGAACACATGATAAAATGTTCAACATCACTAGCAATTAGGGAAATAGAAATCCAAAACTACAATGAGATATCATCTCACACCTTTTAGACTGGCCACTATTAAAAAGTTGGAAACCTGTAAATGTTGGAGAGAATGTGGAGAAATAGGAAAGCTTATTCACTGTTGGTGGGAATGTAGAACTGTACAGCCACTGTGGAGGACTGTTTGGCAGTTCTTAAGGAAGTTGAATATAGGTGTGCCATGGGACCTGGCAATATCATTACTAGGTATATACCCAGAGGAACTGAGAGCAACGACATGAATAGGCATCTGCACACCAATGTTCATAGTAGTATTATTCACAATTGCCAAAGGGAAACAGCCCAGGTGTCCATCAACTGGTGAATAGATAAACAAGTTGTGGTGTATACACATGATGGAATATTATGCAGCGGTAAAAAGAAATGAAGTCGTGAAGCATATGACAACGTGGATGAACCTGGAGGACATTATGTTGAGTGAAACAAGCCAGATATAAAAGGACAAATACTGTATGATTGTGCTATTTTGAACTAAATATATTATGTAAACTCATGGAATTAATAATTAGAATATAGGTCATGTGAAAATAGAATGAGGGTAGAGAATGGATAGCTGAAGGTTACTCTGTGCAGAATTGGTTAAAAGGTTGTTTGTAAATCTTTGAAAATGAATGGAAATGGTGAGAACACATCATGGTGTTTGTGACTAACAGAGCTGTTACATGTGTAAGACAGTGGGTAAAAGGGAAAGTCTAAGGACATGTATATTACTAGAAGGAAAGCTAAAAAATATAACATGGGACTGTATAACATAGTGAAACTTCATGTAAAATACGAATATGGGTAATATTACATATATAAGACTGTTTTTTCAAAATGTAAGTGCAAATATACTGAAAAGAAGGAAACAGAATAGCAGCTATGTATAACAGGGGAAGCATAGAGAGATTGAGAGGTGATGAGTTTTGTTTGGTTGGTTTTTATTTTTTATTATTATAATTACTGGAATATTGAAAGTGCTTTAAAAATGACTGAAGTGATAATAAATGCACAACTATGTGATTATATCAAATACCATTGATTGTACACTTAGGATGGATTTATACTTTATGAATATGTATCAATAATTGATTTGTTTAAAAAAACAAAATCCAGAGTGAAATATATCTTGGATCAGATATTAGCTCTACCATTCACTACCAATGAGCCCGTGGTAAAGTTCCTTAATCTCTCTAAGCCTTTATTTGCTTTAAATGGGAATAATACTGTTATCTGTAAGAAAAGATTATAGTAAGAATTAAATGAGATAACTCATGAAGAACAATTAACATAATGACCAGTCCACAATTAGCCTGCAATAACTGTTAGCTCTTATTTATTATTATTATTATTAATTGTAGCTGTGACAAAGGTAGCAAGAGATATAGTAATAAACTCTAAATACTGATACTACAGTCAATTTTCCTAGAACTATTTGTTTGTTGGCTCCTATAGGAAGCTGGAGGACTTTGAAATACATTCTCAGTGACACTCACACTCCATAGCCTTTTCCCAGCTATTGCTCATCTTGTGTATCTCATTTTGAGGTATATCTCATTGTTTTCATTGGAAACCAAGAGGCATTATGGAGACCCTAAGAATAAAAACTGTGGTACAATCAATCAATCATTTAAGATTGTTGGTTTAGCTCCAGCATTGTAAGACTCTTAATTTCTCACTGGCCTTGTCTGTGTTAATAAAATTTATGGCCATTTAAGAAACAAAACCATTATCTCAAGCATGTAGATTAATAAGTATCTAATCATTTAGTATAGTGCCTATGCAAATACTTTTGTCTTCCTTTGGACAGGGTGGTCAGATGGGCCAGAAATAAGGGAAATCTTGTCTTTATGATCATTTCAATGGCTCTGTAGGTCAGCTTAGCCCTCAAAACAGAAGATTCCACTGTTTACAGATAAAGAATCAAAATCAAAAATCACTCCAAATCTAGAACAATCTTTTCCTTCTTGGTTTCTTTCCTTTTTCACTGTGCAAAGATTTTTTCCCAAGGCAATGACCAATCAATATCCAGAGACCCATGATGGTTTCCTTGGATAACTTCAAGGAAAAGCCTGTCTTCTTACAGTCTTGTCATCTCCTGATTTGGATGATTTTCCTATTCCAATTCCACTCCAGCAGCTGTGACTACAGGCATTGTTCTATTCTGGTTTGCAATGAAAATATAGACCTGCTGGGCTTATTTGGCAATAACTTCCCCCCAACTCTACTTCCACTTTTTAAAAGAAAAATATTTTCGATTTGCAGTATATTTTTCAGCATTCTTAATTAAAGATGTCTGCTGCCTAGTTTGCATTGTTCTTGCACTGAAGAAGCAGAGGGATGGAGAGAGAACAGCATATGTGGAGCTAAATAACCTGCATCCATGGCCTGCCTGCAGATGCTTATTAACTGTGTGACCTTAAGCAGAGTGATTAACCTTTTAAAATTGAAATGCCCTTTGGAGGTACCACAACCCATCCATCATCAACTCCTGTCCTTTCTATCTCTAAAATGTATCTCAACTCTAGTTCCTTCTTTCCATCTTCACTGCCACCACCCTAGACCAGGCCACCATTATCTCTTTACTGGACTCTTAGTTTTTCCCTATGTAGTCTTCCTGCTTCTTCTGCACTTCTATGATCCAATTTCCACACAGAGTGATCTTTTTGAAACAGACATCATATCCTATTTCTCCTCTGATTAAAATTACTCTTGGCTTTCCCCCCTCCAAAGATTCTTATCACGGCTTCTGAGTCCCTGAATTATCTGGTCCCCACCTACCTCTCACACCTCATTTCCTCTTTTGTTCTGCTCCCACCACACATCATCCTTTCTGTCCTTCAAAACACCAAGGTCTTCCTCATTTCCATGCCTTTGAACTTGCTGGTCAGTTTGCATGGGAAACTCTTAACTCAGATCTTTATGTGACTTCTCCTTTTATCTTTCATATTGCTCTGCACAAATTTTATCCCCTCTAAATGTCAACCCTGCATTAGTACTTTTCATAGCAATGTGTTTGCTTCTCCCATAACACATATCACAAGTTAAAAGTTTATTATTTTTTCCATGGCTCTTCCACTAAATATAAAAGTCACCAGGGTAGGGATCATGTCTGTTTTGCTCTAGCAGGCAGAACTCTAAGATGGTCCCCAAGATTCCTGCCCCCTGGGGTACCCAGCCTGTATAAACCCTTCCCCTTGAGTGTGGGCATGATCTAGGAATATCATGGGAATCCACTCCCATGATTAGGGAATTTTATATGGTGAAGGTGAAAGGAATTTGCAGATGTAATTAAGGCCCCTAATCAGTAGACTCTGAGTTAATCAAAATATACATTATCCTGGGTGGGCTGACCTATAATCGAGTGAGTTCTTAAAGACAGGGATATAAGAAGCAGTAACATATGCTTGCCTGGAGTTCTTGAAGAAATTAGCTCCCATATTGTGAGAGGAGGATGACACACGACAAGGATCTGAGGGCAGCCTCTGGGTGCTGAGAATGGTCCATGGCCAGCAGCTGGCAAGCAAAGGGGACCTTGGTCTTACAACCATGATGAAATGAATTCTGAAACAATCAGTGAGCTTGGAAGAGGGTAATAGGCATCAAATGAGTTTGCAGGCCCAGTTGGCACTAGATTCCAGTCTGATAAGATCCTGAACATAGGACCCAGCTAAGCCATGCCTGAACTCCAGTTCCACGGAAAGTGTAAGATAATAAATGTGCATTGCTTAAGCCACCAAACTTGCTGTAATTTGTTACACAGCAATAGCAAACCAATACAAATAGCAAAGTGCCTGGCACATAATAAATATTGTTTACCTCACAGTAAATATTGTTGAATGAATGAAAACAATTTTGTTTTGAAATGTTTTCCTAGTGGTAGAGGATAGATTTAGGTATAGAAGAGGAGAACATGAAAGAAGTAAGCATTCAAGGGGAGAATGAAAAAAAAAGAGGAAGATACCAAAAATGGACAAATGCTTCATGATTTGTCCAAGGGTGAGCCTTTCCCTTACATCTCAGAATATATAACCAGGACTTATTTACCCAAATGTCTAGGATTATTTGGAAAGGAAATATTGGAGGACGCAGGCATGGAAGGATGGGGTTTTCTCACTGTTAAGAGAGTTGATTCAGAACTAAACAGAAGAAATTCATCAAGAATCCAAATAAAGGGTGGAAAAAGACAAATTTCATTCCTAATATTTTCTGAAACACAAGGCAAAGACCTTAACCCATGTAATCCTCAGTGCACTTTGAAACTGTCAAGCCAAAGCACAAAGCAGAGGGCAAGAAGCAGTCAGGGGTAGAAAAGACTCCATGTTTTATTGTTGTTGATGTTTGCATGTTTGTTTGTTTTGTTTTCCCATCTTTCCCAGAAGAGGGGAAACCTATTATCCACACCTTAATTACAACAGCAGGTACATACCTTCTAAGACTTACCAAAGCTGCTCACAGAAGACTCGCAGGGTCTCAGCCTATCTGAATGGAAAGACAACTGCAGCAGGGATGGGAGACAATGATTTTCTCTCTAGCTTTTGCAACTCCTGGTCTGTGAAACTCAACAGCAAGATCCCCAGCAGTTGCAAAAGAGGGATAATAATTTGTCTATCCATCATCACTCTGGAATTAGCATGAGGGTCATATGAATACTGAGATAAGTGTCTGGAGCTATGCAAATGTACAACTTATTATAGCTGGTCACACAGAGGAGTCAGCAAATGGTTTACTGGCAGAGATCTTGTCTTCTTTCTTTGTCTTCTGCTCAGCAATCAGTAAAGGGCTCTGGACCCAAGAAACAATCAATCTTCCAAGGCTATTGTTAAAAGATCAGTTCCAAATTCCATCCACACTCCCAGGGAGCTAGCACATCAGGAAAATGCAGAATAGCTATTGTTTTATAAACAGAACACTGGGATTCAGAGGCGGTTTTCTGGACTAGATTGTTATGCTGCTGATGCAAACTTTGACAAAACATGCAACAAACATTATTAAGCACCTTCTCTATGTCTGGTTTTAGATATTATGTAGAGAACAGCAAATGAAACAAATCCTTTGTCTTCCTATAGGTTGCAGTGTCCTCTAAAGACAATTTTTGCCTGCCGCACCCCTCCCCAACTTCAACCCACCTACACACTTCCAAATCTTCTCATCAAATCACTTGGTTGAAACACCTCTTTGATGAAGACTTCCCTCACTGTCCACAGAATATCTAGGTACTCAACTTGAACCACTCCTCTTGATCTAACTTGTGACATATACTTCTCTTCTCCCATATGCCAAGCAGCTTAAGGGCAGAGATGGCTCCTTGATCTTATTGGTATTATACACAACACTTTGTACAACAGCTCATCCACTCAATGAATGCCCATCAGCATTAGCGGCTCTTAACTTTGTTGTGTTGTTTCAACATACTATGCCTCAGGGGGTGAGTGAGCTTTTATTGTTGACTTTACTTTTTAAAGTAAACTAGAGCATATTCAAGGTTCGCTTTCTAATCATATTACCTTGACTCAAGTCCTTCTGAGTGTTCTCTTGAATGGGAGAGGAAGAGATGGAGCTATCACTTGGGGTCTAGTAACTGTGTATGACTGCAAGACATCCATGGGAGGTTGCCAAAGACCCGATCCTTACCCATGGTTTGGATTGTATACCCAAACAAATAAACAAACATTGAGAGTTGCTTTTTCAAGGCATTTAAAATGATATTTTATTATATAAGTAATATAAGCATATAAAATACATAAACAATGTATAAAATAAAAAGTAAAATTCTCCTCTCTCTAAATTCACTATTCATTGATAACCATTGTTAAAAGATTGGCACAAGGTCTTCCAGATTCTTTTTTCTCAATGTCCATATATGCATTCTTATATTCCAATATAGAGTTATATTTTAAAGCTGCATTTTATTCTCTATAAGAACACATAATATTCCTCTGTTTGGATGAACTATTTATTTAGCCAATCCTCTTTTGCTAGACATTTAAGTCATTTCCATTTCCCATTATGACAAACAATGATGCAATGAACACCCTTAAACACATAGCTTTGTGCACAACGTGGCTGTCTTTGGAGGGCAAACTCCTGAAAATGTTATTTGGCAATATCAAAATTTGAAATGCACATCCCCTTTGATCCTCCAATGCTACATTTTGGCTATTCTTTAACTGTCTAGTGCTCCCTCCCCACAGCCCTAAATTCTTCTACAATAGCTTTAGGTACAAGCTTTGGGCAGGAAGCGGAAAACTGTTTAGATGATGCCATCCAGAGGTATAGTGACTTCTGGTCTGCCAAATGACTGAGAAGAGTAGGCAGTCATAAAGTCTACTAAACCGAGAGAATCAAAGTTCAGTGGTTCTCAGGCGATTCTGATATATGAAACTTTAATGATTTAAAAGATTTGGAAACTGCTTGCCTGAAAGTCAAAAAACTGACCCACAGATAGTATAAAACTAAGCAATCTCCTGTTGCCCATCCCCAGCTATTCAGCATCTTTTCCTCAGACCCAGTCAGTTATACTTTTGGATCCATTCCACATTCTCTAAGCCTTTCCAATTTCATTCTTCCTACAGCTTCCTAGAGAGCAGTAAAAGTGGAAAAGAAGGGACAGATGCATCTTTTATTTCCCTTCATGCAATGGCCTCCAAATTGGGCCAAGTGTTCAAAAAACTTTCCTGGTTTCTGTACATGCAGAAAACTTAACACTACAGAACAGATCTGGGTTCATCAAACTATTTTCTTAAAGTGAATCTCTAAAATACAGTGGAGGTCTTCTGTGAGGCTATGTTCCTGGAATACCATAATCAACCAGAAAAATGCTGTCAGCTTTCAGCATGCAGCAGCAGATAAAGCAGGCTTCTATGGCATCAGAGGTTGCTGGCTGCAGAGAGAACCAAGCTAGGGATTTGCACATTTGAAATCCTGCTGCTGTGTAAAGCCTCCAACTGGGTCTTCCCAGTGGTTGAACTGAGTGCTTTCAAATCTGCCCATTTGATGTTGAATCACTTCAAGGAAGTCTTTTTAGTTCCCAAGCATGGATGATCCAAATCAAGATAGAGAAGCAGCCAAATCCTTTCCTCAACTACTAACTGCTCAGTGGAGTGACTCTGAGTGGCACTCACGTGGAAAAAGAATATGACTCATCAAACTGCTGCTAGAAAAAAAAAGACCTAAGAGTCTAACATAAAACTGAACCATAATAATCTTTCTTACTACTTTCACCATAGTGGTAGTGAATGGATAAAAAAGTAATCTTCCTCTGCTGCAGCCAAGGGGGATGTTTAATAGTGTTACACAGGAAGTGACACAGTGGGGGATCCTTTACAACTTGGACAGGTTAAAAAGTGTCTTTCCTGACTACAAGGAATAGAAATGAAAATTGCTCCTCCTTCCATGGAAGTTCAAACAGAATAGAGGCAGCAGTAGGTAAGACACAGACGATTCCATAGAAATAGAGAAGTTATTTCTGGATAATTGGCAGTAGACATGTTGCAGAGCACATTGGAGGAAGGATCTCCATAGCAACAAGGTTGATGATGGCTCCATATTTAAACTAAATGTTGAGCCTTTGCACTTCCAGAGACAGAATTTTCTGTAATTTTTGGTAATAGGTTCTCTAACTCATGGAAGCAAGCATTCCAGCAGAGGTCCACATAAGGCAAGAAGAGGATGAAATATGAAGAAAAATTCACAGATCTTGGAGGTTTTATTTTAAAAAAGAGGAGAAATGCAGATCAAATCAGAACAATGACTGGTTAAAGCATTCAGCAATTCCTAGCAAGGATCAATTGGATATTAATTATAAGCCCTATTGTACAGTATTTGTAATTTGTTATATATAATTATGCTTGGGTCAAGTACATAATAAAAGTGTCCGTAATAATCCATAGCATCATTGATTTATTCTCAATGAATACTTTATCAACTTTATAGAGTTTGGTATTATAGATGGATAGAACCCCATACCATTCAAGATTCTGGTGCTTATGGTGGGCTCAGGTTGATAGCATCTGTCATGAGTTGAATATGTTCCCCAAAAAGATATGTTCAAGTCCTGTGAATGTGTCCCCAATTGGAAATAGGTTCTTTAACGATTTTATTAGTTAAGATGAGGCCAAATTGGATTAGGGTGGACCCTTAATCCAGTATGACTGGTGTCCTTAGAAGAAAAGGAAATTTAGACAGAGTCAGTAAGAAAGAGAGAGACAGAAAGAGACACCCATGTGAGGAAGGCAGAGATTGAGGTATGCAAACCAAAGAACACCATGGATTACTGGCTATTCCCCAGAAGCCAAGAGAGAGGCATAGAACAAACTCTCCTCTTTAAGAAGAAGTATGGCCCTGCTGACACCTTGATTTCAGACTTCTAGCCTCTAGAACTGAGACAATAACTTTCTGTTGTTTAAGCCTACTAGTCTGTAGTACTTTGTCACAGCAGCCCTGGTGGCAAATGAGGTCAGCACCCATTGCAAAATTCTTCCTTAGACAAAGCTTAGCCCACCACCAGGTCAGAGCAGACAACGCTCTCCTTCCATCAAAAAGCACATCAGGGATTTCCTTGTTCTTGGTGTTTATTTTGATCTGCTGTCACTTGATTGGATACTAGCAATCTTGCAGTTCCCTTCCCTATTCATTTCCCTTTAAAGTCTGGGCAGATTGAAATTTGGCATGTGGCACCTCCAATCCAATGCCACATTCCACACCCAGTGACAATGCCTACCTCCTGGTATCAGGGCATATCATGCACTGCTCATGACACTCCCAATAATCAATTCTTGGTTAAGGACCCACAAAAATGAAGTCTTTCTTTTAGTGTATAAACTTTTACTACTCCCAAGAGTACTAATATTTAAGCAGGAGAAGAAAGTCTTCAGCCAAAGAAATTCAAACATCAACAAGCTGCTGAAGGTCTGTTTAGCCAAAATAAATGGATGTTACAGGCATTCAGGCAGTTAAATACATGGCAATATGTTAAAAAAAAAAAAGAAAAAGTGGACCCTGTTCTTATGCTTCATTTTCTACTGCCTGATAAAGTCATACAATCTATCCCTAATACAAGAAGGGCAATTCTTAAAGTATTTATTATTTTTTATATTATTTGACCTAGAAATTCCACTTCTGGTAATTCATCCTAAGTCATCCAAAATATGTAAGGGTTTTTAGCTATGTTAATCACAGTGTCGTTTTAATAGCTAAAAACTGGAAATAATCTAAATGTCCAGCAATAGGAGAGTGATTAAGTAAATTATGATACATTCATTTATGATGTGATAATATGTTGAAATATTAATCTTTGTGCTTTTCTTTCCTGTACTCCCTTATACATGACCCTTCTCCTAGTTAATCAGAGGCATTCAAAGGAAATTGGGATAGTTAGGGTAAGAATGGAACAAACAATCAATATCAAGTCTTTATAACTTCCAAAAATAAGCCTTGATAATCACAAGGCATGGCTTTGGAGAAAGTTGGTTGATGGAGTTTGGGCCACAATAATTGGATGGAAAGAAAAGACGAGGCAATCATGGCTCCCTCTCTGCTCCTGGTTGGAAGTAGATATAGGGTATGATCTAGGACTAGGGGAATGTACCTAGGGAGACCACGTGAAGAGAATCTGCATCAAGTAACAGGCCAAGCAGTCCCATTCTAGGAAGCCCATCATGGTGCAGATGCTGAGAACCCCAGTGGACAGTCCTCACCGTCAATGGGGGCCCAGAGGTCTCCAGGGTCATCTAGCAGGAGCATGACCACCTCTGTCCTGAGTCTTGAAAGTCATCCAAATGACTCCATTTGGACTGATACCTTTCAGGACCCCTATGAGCCTTCAACCCATAGTGTAGAGTATTTTATGTACAGGGGACACTAGAAATATGTCATGGAAATCCCCAGCACTGGTACTTGAGTGGGACTTGGGGGTGATAAAACCCACCCATTTTACACATACAATAATAATAACAATAAGTACCATTTACTGTCAATCACAATTCTAAGTATTTTCTGAGTCTCAACTCATTCCACCTTTACTATAATCCTTCCTGTGAGGTAAATATATTATTAGCCCGTTTTACAGATAGGGAAACTGAGGCAAGAGAGGTTAAGTAGTTTTCCCATGACCACACAGTGAATAAGTGGTGGTTTCAGGATTCAAACTCAGGCAGTATTGCCCTAGAACCTGTGATCCTAATGGCTATGATATGCTGCTTCCCCTGGGCTGCCATTAAAAACAGTGTTTCCACCAAGTATGCAACAACATGGAGGAAGCTTGTGTTATTACCTTAAGTGAATAAAACCAAATTCAATGCTACCCCTACACGGTGCTTTCAATGATAAAATATACACATAGAAAAAAAATCAAAATTATAAAAGTTGACTTTGGATGGTAGGAGGACTATGGGTGATTTAAGTTTTCTTCTCTTTTATTTTTCTATATTGCAAATTTTCTTTACAATAAGCACACAATACACTTAAAATCAGGGGAAACTCACATTTAGTGCTTCTTGAGATTCTAAAACACACACACACACACACACATATGTGCCTACAAATGTTGAATTATAAACTCCAGTTCTTTGAAGAAATTATATATTTTGGCAACAGTGAGAGGGGCATAGAAACATGTGTCTAACTACAGTAGTTCAAAAGTATTTTAAAATCCTGAAGAACAAGCAGGGAGTAGCAATTATGCTAAATTTATCCTCTGAGACAATTTCTTTGATAGGAGGAACAAGGTCACAGATGGAAGGAAAGAGATCAGGACAAGTTGTCACATTTGAGCAGCTTATCATTTTTCCCTATTCTTATAGCTTAGGATGGTCTCGATTTACCAACATTCCCAAGTCAAATCAAAGGAAGTCCGCACCAAATTTTTCATTTTCAGTCTTTATATGTTGGCCTTTGATGAATGTGCATGCTTAACTTTCATGTGGTTGAACTTAACAATAATTTCCTTTATGGATTGTGCTATCCATGTCTTGTTTAAGAAATCCTTCCATCTATTAAGTTCATGAAAATATTCTCTTCTAAAAAGTTTTATAGTTTTTCCTCTTACAGTTACATGTTTAATCCACTTGGAATTCATTTTGGGTGTATACAGCCATGTTTCCATATAGATAATAAATATTTCAGCTCCCATCTTTTCTCCATTGGTGTGCAGTACCATCTCTATCATATGAGCTCTCCATTCTGTTCCACTGGTCTCTTGGTCTACGTGTATGCCAATATAGCACCAATTTAATTATTGTAGATACTTAACAAATCTTGAGATCTGAAAGCAACACTAAAATTTGAAAAGTGCCATTCTGAAAAAAATGGCAAGAGAATTCACTTTGGAAACTCCAGTATCCAAACAAAATGGTAGCTATGTGTGCCCCATTGTTATATTTGGTTTGTCTTGCATTTTGTTTATTTATAATCTTTACTACCATCCTATTCCTGCCATATGAATGTGCAACTAACATGAATTCATTGATTTATCATATACCAGGTTTACTTGGGGTAGAAAGGAGAGGAAATGCAAGTACTAAAGATAAATAGCATTCATGGGTAAAATAACAGAATTGAGTTACCATTAGGGCTTCTATCTAAAAATGACTGAGGTAAGAGGGAAGACATATCCAGACTTCCTAGCAGTATTAACATCACAGTATTCAGAATTTTGATAGGTTGCATTAGCCTAATTTAGGGATGTGAGAAAAAATTAGTTTATCATCAATATTATGGAGACTGCCATACTGCCCCCCAAGACTAAGACTAGTGTGCTCTGAATTTGGCACTAGAGATAAAATATTCACCCTGGATAATACAGTTGCTATTCATCACATAGCACAGCGTGCCCCTGTTTCTCATTAACAGAGCCAAGGATGGCCTATCAGTTCAAGAAATGGACAGCCAAAGAAGTTATTCTTTAAAACATGCACACTCGCCCCCAAGTTGCATTAAAATAAGACTTGGATGAAGATTGAAATAAACAACATCTTGTAGAATCTGCTGTTGGTGTTATTCTTGGGTATATTTGACTTCCATATGGTAACACCAAGGTCACTCCTAATTCCATCCTCTATGAATATTCAAAACATTTTCTCTTATCAAAGTCTCCCCATAGGTCTCTAAGAGGCATTACATAACAACTGCAGCAGGCAAATTAGGTTCCTAGAGACTCACTAGGAAATGACCTAAGAATAAGAAGGTCATGTATGAGCTCACTGCGCCTTGCTTAACTCTTTTGCTTTAGAGTACTTCCTTAGTCTCACAATGGAGTAATTTCTGGGAAGAGCTATTTTGGCCTTAAAACAATTGTCTTAAATTCTGCTTTAAAATCAAATAGGCTAAGTCTTTACATACCAAATGTACTCATCACAACTTCCCTTTTTCTTGACCAAGCATTCATATAGGAGGGGATTTAGATGATGCAATTATCAGAGAAGGTACTACAAAGCAGATTTATTCAATACCCTGTAATGAACTGGCCTGGGCTTTTCCCCAGAAAATTTGTACATGGATGTGGTATTCATAGCCCCAGACCACCCATCATGCTTATGCTTACCCAGCCAGCCATCTGGTCTTCAGAGAAAAGGATAAGAATTCTCTAATGAACATCCAGGCAAGGTGCTCATCTGGCTGTTCACTTTACTCATTTTCTCTTCATCCCATTCTACCAACTTAGGAAGACTCAAGCTTCAGTCAAAAGTCTAATTTTAAGGAATTAAGAAACCTTGTTATAAAGTAGTAATAATAATGGTTATTATATATCTATATCCTTTCCCTTGGTGATTCATCCATTTCTGGATGTTGATCAATATCTATACACTGTTGGCTGTCATATCTCTACTTCTAAACAGGACTTACTCCTTGAACTCCAGACATGATCTACAACTACCTACTTGATAACTCTAGATATCAAATAAGCACCTCTACTTCAACAGCTCAATATTAAATATTTTCTTTCCTTTACAAACCTAAGGACTTTTCTTGTCTGCCCCAACTTGGTAAATGATACCATCATCAAAAATGCCAAAGTCGAAAAAACCAAGGAATCACCTTGATTTATCATTTTTAACTCATTCCATTCATCAATGAGCTCTGTGGATTTTTCCTCTATCAACTTTGCTTCCACCCTAGCTCAAGTTGCCATCATTTTTGTTTGGATCATTAGCAAAATGCACTTAACTGGTCTTGGTCTACTCTTATAACCCTATAATATTCTTTACACAGCTGACAGAACAATCAGATTGCTTACATGTCCCTTCCCCTCCTCTCACCTAAAAATATTCCAATAGTTTCCAATCACAATTAGAACAAAACCCAAAGACCTGAGCCTGCCTGCGAAGTCTCCCATCAACTAGCCCCCACCTTTCTCTCTACACTTATCTAGTATCCTGTCTTGTCCACTCACCATGTTCAAACCAAGCCAGCTTTCTCTCCATTCTTCAAATACTCTAAAAGTTCACCCTTTCTTCAATGCTTTTCCCTTGCAGTTCTCTCCGACTAGAATGTCCTTCCTCTAGATAACATGGTTAGTTTCCCATCATTTAGGTTTCATTTCAAATGGCATCTCCTGAGAAAGACTTTTTCTAATTCTTTGTGCAAATCAGGGTCAAACCAAGAAAGAAGAACCCTTTCTAACCATATAAAATAGATGAAATTTAATATATGCACTTACTTATACCTGATGAAAAATCTGAGAAACCAAACGAGGAATGGTGTGGCAACCCAGAGATTTCCAACAGCAGGAAAACCAAGTCCACCCCAAACTGGAAAGATGACAGAAGTAAATGGTTTTACTGGTTCCCATGATCCAGGATTGCCAGGTGGAAAGTGGAAGAAGCTTTAGACCTATCTAGCAGAAGTTAGAGCCACAGGAGAAACCAACCACTGCCAGAGATCAGGTCAGTGCAATGGAGTTTTTCCCTCCCATCCTTTAATCTCCCACCACTGCCTCATGTTGGCTGAATGCAGCTGGAAGCCAGATGATAGAGGAGCTTGGGAAACACCTCCTGCAGTTTCTACCAAACAAATCACAACAAAGAAGTAGAAAAGATGGGTCTGGAGGCAAATAGACCGGCATGCTACCCCACTTAATTTTACTATCTCCTTTCTCATACTCAATTTTGATCAGACTACTTGTTTAACTATTTTCCTAGCACTTATTAATATCTAAAATCATCTTGATTTTTTTTTCATTGCCTCAAATTAATATGTATGCATTATGGTCATTGTCTGTGTATATGTCTCCAGTGCATTGAACAGTGCCTGATTCATGCAAGATGCAAAGCATTCAGTAAATATTTATTGAAAATATATTGAATGAGTGATTACTATGCCCCAAGCATTGTGCTAAGGGCTAGTATAAGTCAGGTTTCTCCAGAGAAAGAGAACCAATAGGATATATGTATGTATGTGTGTGTGTGTGTGTGTGTGTGAGACAGAGAGAGAGAGAGAGAGAGAGAGAGAGAGAGAGAGAGAGAGAGAGAGGAGAGAGAGAGAATGAATATGTATTTTAAGGAACTGGCTCAGGTGATTGTGAGAACTGGCAATTCCAAAATGTATAGGGTAGATCAGCAGGTTGGAAACTCAGGCAAGACTTGATGGTGTAGTCTTGAGGAAGAATTTCTTCTCCAGGGAATCTCAGTTTTTGTTCTTAAGGTCTTCAACTGATTGGATGGGGCCCACCCATATTATGAAGGGTAATCTCCTTTATTTAAAATCAACTGTGCAACTGGAAAAAGACCTCTAATAAAAGGGGGAAAGGTAAAGACAAATGAGTTTATATGGCTAAGGACTTCAAAGTGAGCCGGGAGGTCATCCCAGAGGTAATGCTTATACACATCTCAGCAGGATCTCATAGACTGCCAAAGTTGATACTACCCCAAATAGTGGTGCTCCTGAGGGCTCTGGAGACACCTAGGTCCTACGGTCAGGGCAGATAGCTCCAGAGTTTGGTGCCTTGCCAGTGGGCCCTACTTTGGAGTTGGTGCTCCTGAGAGTGACAGAGTTGGACTCAGTTATGGCTTCACTATACATGGCTCATCTGTCCTTTCTATTTGAACCTATACTGGTGCTGGAGTTGGTAGGTGTACATCCAAGAGACTTAAAACTTTGAGCTGTCCATATGCCACCTGGGCACTGAGCCTCAGCGGAGTTGCAACACTTACTCTCCAGTTCACTGGACTCACCCAGGACAACTAACAAGGAAGTGAGGATTGACAATCACCATACCAAGGAAACGAGAGAGCTTGTAACTGCAAGCAAGAGTCCCATCCATTGGCTGTATGGGATCTAAGTCCCCTCTCAATTAGAGGTGTATTGGACATCATCATCCCAGAATCCTCAGGACTGGGGAATGAACTACGGACTAGAGTGGACTTACTGGCATTCTACAATAGGCTTGTGCTTCTAGCAATGGAAGAACTTATATCATTGATGCGGAGGCAGTGGCCACTGGAGGCTCTGGGGGCAGGGGGAGGGAAAGACAGGTGTAATGCAGGGGCTTTTTTGGGAGTTGGGAATCATCCTGAATGGCACTGCAATGACAGATATATGCCATTATATATCTTCCCATAGCCTGCAGAATTGTGTGGGAGAGAGTGTAAACTACAATGTGAACGATGGTCCATGCTCAATGGCAATGCCCCAGGATGTGTTCATCAACTGTAATGAATGTGCCACACTAATGAAGGATGTTGTTTATGTGGGAGGGTATTGGAGGTATGGGGAGCGGGGCATATGGGAATCCCTATATTTTTTATGTAACATTTGTGTAATCTAAGTATCTTTAAAAAAATAAAAATATATATTTAAAAAATTAAATTAAATTAACTGATTATAGATGCTACCCACATAAACAAAAATATCTTCACAGCATTATCTAGATTAGTGTTTGATTAAATGACTGGGTACTAGAGCCTTGCCAAGTTGACACAGAAGACTAACCATCACAGGGCTTTACATCAATTATCTTACAATTGTTTTAAAGATGAGAAAACTGGGGCTTAGTGAAGTATTACGAAGCATTATGCCATGAATGTGTTCCATCACCCAACAAGTTGTCAATAATACAAACTGCAAAGAAGAAATGACCCTTCTACAAATCTAATCCATCAATGTGACATTAAGCCAACCTAAAAATTTAGTTTCCCTAATAATGAGTATTTCATTCAACACCTTCACTGAACAGTGTAGTAAAAAGTAGTTAGGCATTTGCCCAACTCTTCTAAACAGAGAGTGAAGGAAAACAAACCTGATACATTGTAAATTGCTACAAGGTACCAAATACCTGACTTCACAGTAGTGATCATCAGTCAACAAAGAACTTATTTTAAGTTCAAATAAAAAAGACTGCATCTGATTACCCATCAGCAGAACCTTTACATCTAAGTCTAGGTTTTAACTGGCTCTTGATGAAATACACTTATCTGAGAAAAAAAACAGACATCTAAGCTTACCCATATGGCTTCACTCAAAATCAAACAGGAATTACAGAGCTGCATTCAATTACTCACTCACTGCATCTGGCCATGGAGCATTTGTCCTTCGGAAGCAATAAAAGGAGGAACTCAGGGTGGCTCCACTTGGGGAAACACCAATATCCTTACCCAAGTCCAGCTCCATGTTGCTGCCTGCAGTGTGTGAATCACGGCTACACAGGCTGACTTGGAGGGAGAATCCAAGAGTCTGCCTTTAGTGTTCGAAGCAGCTCTTCATCTTGTAAGAATGCCAGCTGTTTGCTTGCAGCGCAGCCATGCTGGAACACTTTCAGACCTTTGGCTCCATCAAACCATGACTTAGATAAGATAATTCAATCTCCAAAAATAGAGAGATAGATATATGAAAGCACCTTCACTGTGGCCTTTGAGCCCAGACCTAGTATAGGCTTTATTTTATTTTAAAGCTGGTTTATTTTAAAGCTGTAGAATTTTTTTAGGCTTTACATTAAATCAATAAAGAGAGTTTGGACCAAAGTTTGGAGAGCTTTGGATACAGTCATAATGGACTCCTTGGAAACCTAGGTAATGGGCTCTTAAATTGGCTTGGGACTTCCTCCATGTTCAGAGGAAATAAGAGTTTCAGCCAACGTCCTCCAGCTATAATGAATTGACTGAATAACCATCACTGATGAGTGTGCTATTTCCAGGTCCTATGACTGGTCTTCCAGGTGAACACTCCAAGGACATGAGATCCAAAAACGTTAGTTTTATTATTTATCTTCTACTCTATTCCAACTAGTTGAGGTTGCTTATAGACATATATGCAGTATAGCCACATAGGGAAAATTAAGTAGAAAAATCAAGGTGAATATATTATAGTACATCCCTACAATGCGATACTCTACAACCACTGAAAAGTAATGATGCAGATCTTTATACTTTGATATAGAGGATATCTAAGTTACATTGTTAAGTGAAAAGAGCAAGGTGTAGAACAGTAAGTGTACCATACTATAGTTTGATTTAAAGAAAAGGAGAGACAAATGTATATAGATTACTTCTGAAGGCATGTACAAGAAATTCTTAACAGTGGTTGCCTCTGGAAAAGAGAACTGGAGACATGTCATTTATTACTAATGAAATAAATAAAAATTTAAAAATTAAGTCCTTTCCAAAATAAGAAAAAGTAATAAAGCACATGTGGTAGACACTAATCGGGCACCATCCAGATCTCCCTTAACATGCCAGTATTTTTATAGTTGCTATGAATGTTGGCTTTTAATGACTTGCAGTTGACCCCTGCTAGTTCCTTTCCTCACGGTGGCGTCAATTTTGTGATGTAATGCATACTCTAGAGCTCCCTTCCAAATCAGGCTGAAGACAGTCTCCAGCTAGGATATATCCATGCTGGGCTCTTTTCCCATTCGTCTTCTCCTGAGACCACACTCTTTCAATAAATCACTTGCACAAGAATCCCTGGATTCCCTGCAATTGTTCTGGTAATGGATGGCAGTGATGGTAGCACAACATTATGAATGTAATTAACAGCACTGAAATATATATATTTGAATGTGGTTAAAAGGAGAAATGTTAGGTTGTATATATGGTACTAGAATAAATTTTTTTTTAAAAATAGAACTTTTAAAAACAGTGAACCCTAAGTTAAACCACGGACTATAGTTAATAGTACCCACCCCCCAAAAAAGAATCCCTGTCTTAAGCTCTGTTTCTAGGGAATCTGATCAAACATAGATCTAATCAAAGGTAAGGTTATATAAACATTAAGGGGAAGTGGATGAGGCTCAATCAGATGGGCTCCCACCTACTGCATGGGAGGTCCCGGGTTCGGGTCCCGGTGCCTCCTGAAGAAGACAAGCACCCCGCTGCACCCCAGCAACAAGCTGGATACTGCACCAGCTACAGCAAGCAGATGCCACAAGCCAGCAGACGTCACAGCCCGCGGGGAGAGGATGTGGCTCAGGCCATTGGGCACTTGCCTCCTCTGTGGGAGGTCCCAGGTTCAGTTCCCAGTGAGCAGACAGACAAGAGAACCATCTGGGGGAGGAGGGATAAATAAAAAAATAAAAAGGAAATAAATAAATCTTCAAAAAAAAAAACATTAAGGCTATAAAATCATGTATATGTTATTTCCACATTATATGTTTTTCTTTTCTTTGAAAGCAATATCTCCCCACCCTTAAAAACATTTAATGGTTTTTCCATTATTATCCAGATAAAGGAAAAATGCTCTAACATGTTTTACAGGGGGCCTTGCACAATCTGGCCTCTGCCTGCCCCTCCAACACACCTCTCTACTCTTTCCATTCTGTCCACATTGGCCTACTTTTGGCATTACTCACCACACTATGCTCCCTTATGCTCATGCTTTATGCCAGAATGTCCTTCCCTCCATTCTTTTGTCTGGTTAGCTTCTATTCCTTCTTGAGATATCCCCTCAAGAATCCCTTTTACAGAACTAATCCTCCTGCAAGTTACCATAGACCCATGGACCTATTTTCTACAGAACCCCCCAAAATTGCAATTGTGTCACTTATTTGCATGACTTTTGAAGTAACAGCTACCTCACAACAGTAAGCCTCTCCAGGAGAGGGCCATATCTGGTTTTGCTCACCCCTGAATCTCTAGTACATAGGTCAGTGTTTTTCACACTAAAAGTGCTCAATAAATGTTTGCTGAATGAATAAATTCTGGTTAATGAACATCACCAGGCAGAAATTCAATACTAAATTTCACTCTGGCCTGATTAAAAGCCAAATGAAAAGAGAAATTATCCAGTTCTTTAATTCCCAGTATCCATAAGATAAAATAGAAAAAATCATCTATTCATTAGAAACATGATTTCTGGTGCTGAAACCAAGAAAATATTGTATACTCTGTGCTCATAGGAAGAAAGTTTTCATGGAAACATCCTCAATGCCATCCCCACAATAATAATGATGAACTTAAGCTGGCTGTTTCCTTCAATCATTTAGCAAGTATGTTCCAGACCCTGGGCTGTTCTCTAAGGAGCAAAAACAAGGGTGAATTCAAAGATATAAAATTCCTACTCTCACGGTGCTTACCTCCTAAACAGAGAAGCAGACAAAAGTCAACAAATCACAGGAATAAATCTCAGTGCAATGAGGCAGAGATACATACAGCCATGAAAGACTAGTAATTTCACCTAGGCCAGGGGATTAGAAGTCTTTCCCTGAAGAAGTGCTGTTTGACTTGAGATCTGAAGGTTGAACGGGCATTTCCTGGGCAAACAGAGGAGGAAAGGGTGTTCGACACTAAAAGCACAACATGTGAAACCTGCCATGGAAACTCTGGGCTCTAGGTATGTCCATGGAAGAAGGGCATCTGGTAAGTTTGCAGGATAAAAACAAGGCCACTGTGGCTGAAATGGATGGGGTGGAGTCTGATGGGAGAAGAGACTGAGTATATAGCCAAGATTCCAACAATGAAGCAATTTGTCCTAAGACCAATGGGAAACTACTAAAGGGTTTTCAGTAGGTAGGTGACACAATCATATTTTCATTTTGAAAAGATCACTTGGCATCTGATGCAGAGCAGATTTATGGCGCCCACAGAAAACAGGGGAAGACCAATGGGCAGATGGCTGAAAATAAGTGTTATAATACTCCAGGTGAGCTATGATGGCAATTTAGCATACAGGAATAATGGGAAGATGGGAGGAAGGGATCAGATTTGATGTAATTGGGTTTCATGGAGCCAAAGAAATTCTCCCCAAAGGGCAAAAGAATATATGCCAGGTACACAGCTCTCCTATGCATTGGAGAGTCAGGAGTGAGCAAAACCAGATATGATGCTCTCCTAGAAATTCAATCAAGTCTAAATTTTGGAGAATCTGAAGACTGGATTGGTACCACTTCACAAATGTATCTCAAAATTGAGCTTTTTTGAGCTGGCCAATTTACATCAGCTACTACAAACTGGGGTAGTGGTATTCCACAGAGCCAATGGTGCCATGCATAGACCCTGCTGAGCTCAACGTACAGTTAAAACTTAACATCCTCCCATAAAAGTAAAGGAGCCTGGTGTACATATTATATCTGTTTATGTGCATATAAAGTTATGGATATACATGTCTAAGTTAATCATAAATAACTACATAAAGTTACTCTAAAATGTGAGGGTAGATCTATCCAATTAATTTTTTTTTTGTATCTTTGTGAAGTGTTCAGGTTAAAAGAACATCTTCAGCTATTGATACAAAGTGACATCTAAGTCAGCTACAACCATTGGCATTCACTATTAAAGTGACCTTTCCAACTGAGCTTACTCCTTCCAAAACCCTTCCAAACATGGGTTATTTCTGTTCTGGTGTGCCTCACTTTATATGGGCAGGAAATTTTATAGCTAGCTTTTATTTTGTTAACAAGGAACACTGTGAGTAGAATATTATCTTGATCAATTGGTAAGACCATGTGTTTAAAAGGGGCAAGTTTGTGGATTCAATTCCTGTGTGGGCCAATTAGCTTCAAATCAGAATCACAGGATTTTCAGCTTGAAGGAACTTTAGAGGTAATCTTGTACAAATATAAAATTTTACAGATGAGAAAACTGAGACCCAAGGGGATGATTTCTCCAAGGTCACAACCTGTCCATTGACAGAGTTGTTATTAAAACTTCATAAAACCTGGCCACTTGACCCCCAGAACATTATACAATCACACTCTTGCACAAATACAATTTGGTCCTCTTGTTCTAATTAGCCAACTAACAGATGTGTTTTATGTCTTTGGTTTGCAAGTGACAGAAACCTAACTCAGACAAAGTTAAGAAAAAAGAGGGATTTTACTGGAAATATACTGGGTGGGTCATAGATTAAAAGGAAGGGAGGAACAATTAACTTCAGAAGATACCATAACCAGAGCATCAGAGGAGATATCGGCAGAATTAGCTCCCTAGGAACTACCACTGGCCTTTCCATTTCTGTATCTCAGACAAAAACTAAAACTTCCAGGAGAGGTTGCTGCTTCCAGCTATAATAGTCTAGCTTGTATGAGACCAATAGTCCCAAAAAAGAATAACTAGAAAAGCTGGAAAATAAAAATACATATGTTTGAAGTAATTCAAAAGCTATGAAAGTGGCCATGATGTGAGGAAAACACACAATTCTATAGCTCTTTTCCCCTTGAGGCATTTGCCAATTTTGGAAGCAATTGTAAGGTAAGAAGCTGAGCAGAAAGTGCTAACTAAAAGATTAAAAAGACGAGCAGCTCTTTCAGAAGTCTCATGGGGCTGAGGGACAGACAGAACTCATGGATACTGAAGCGGCCAGAACTTGAAGGGCCAAAGTCATGGAGAAGTAGGAAGTAAGCTTTACACATGGCTACTGCATTTCCCCGTGATGTATTTGCAAATTTGTAATTAGTGGCCAGAGGCTGAGAACCCAAGCCTAAGCTAAAATCCTGGGAAGCTAAGCAGAGGCTCATGGCAGTCTCACAATGATGACTCGACAAAAACTGGAGTTCAGGAATAGCCAAAAATAAGGGGCTCTGGTAAACACCCCAGGGTTTTGATTAAGAACCCTGAAGGACTACAGCCTAGAATTGAATTTTGTGAATCCCAAAAAGCAAAAGATTATGTTTTAAACTAAACCATTCCTCTGGGTGTGAGACCCATTTGACTGGATTATGCCAGTGAGGCCTGATTCACATTGAGTCCCCACCTCTTTATTGGGTCTAATATAAACAGACTCACTCAGACAGACAGAGGAGGGGAAAAAAGGAAACTGTCATATTTGATTCTGCAACATGAGAGAGAAGATTGCTTACAAACAAAGCCCCCAAGAGGCTGGGCCCACCAAGCAGCTCAAGAAGTGACAAGCCCTGCTATATGCCTGATAGCTTACAGCTGTACCTGGGAAGAGAACGGAGCAACTGAGTCTGAGAGAGGAAGCCTGGAGGGGAAATCAGAGACCATGCAGATATTGCCCTCCATTTTGCTTCAACACATGGCATCTGACTTTGGTGAGAAACCACCTTTTATGGTGCCTTGAGTTGGACTTTTCACGGCCTTGGAACTTTAAGCTTTTACTCCAAATAAATTTCCATTATAAAAGCCAACAGATTTCTGGTACTTTGTATCAGCAGCCCTTTGGCAAACTAAAACACCTTGTACAGACAAGCCCAGCTTCCAATCAGCTCAATCTCACACTGAATTAAGGTAATCTGCCTCTACTTTAGCTAGCTGCCTACCTATAACAAAAGTATGTTCTCCCTGGAGGAAGATAGCATCATACAGAAGTTCTACTATAGTTAATACATATATCTGGCATTTAGCAAAAAATGACTAAGGAGATGGGACCAAGAGGAAAAAAGCAGACAATAAAAACAGACCTACAGGTGATCAGGAGATTAGATTATCAAACAGCGAATTTTAAATAACTTTAATATATCCAAGAAAATAAATGGTAAGATGAAGAATTTAACCAGGTAACTGTAGTCTACATCAAAGAATCAAATGAAATTTCAAGAACTGAAAAGTACAATAACTGAAATAAAGAAAACAACAGATAGCTTAATATCAGATTAGACACAGAAGAAGAGAAAATTAGTCTATCTGAAGGTATATAAAGTACAGCATACCAAGAATGAAACAGGAAGATAAATGTAAGATGGGAAATGCATTTAAAAAATCATGAGATAGATTAGACTTCTTGAACTACTCTAATTATGTAACTGGACTCCAAGAAGGGGAGAAAAGAGAGAATGGTGCTGAGGTGGAGAGTGGAGAAATTTTTGAAGAGAATTTTCCAAAACTGATTTAAGATATCAAACTATAGATTCAAGAAACTCTATGAACCCCATGCAAGGTTAACACAAAGCACACACACAAACACACACACATACAAACAAGAAAGCACACTGAGACATGTCATAGTAAAACTTCAAAAATCCAGTGGTAATGAGAAAATTTTAAAACAGCCAAATGAAAAAGAAACATCTTCAAAAAGAGCAAGAACTGGAATTATCCAGAGGATGATGGAATAATATCCTTCAGTGTTAAAACAAATTTCCATCAATGAAATCCTTTTTGGATTTTCTTTAACCAAATGCCCAGCACTGTCAAGTGCTGGACACCATGGAATAAAAGTTTTTCAAAATAAAATAGGGGCTGTAACCAGTAGAAAGGATAGGGGAGAAACATGCAAGGCAAATAGAAACAAGAGTTATCTATGCATTGATTTAATCCTCACAATAACTTTCTGTGAAAGGCAAGAGAGAAGTTCTTTGCCTAAGCAAGTAAGGTGTCATGCTTACTTACATACAGTAGGCTGTTAATATGAGATACAAATCCAGGTCTTCCTAACTTCCAAGTCCAAACCCTAAACCTATATTCTCCACAGAATTCCTTGTGAAGAAGGAAGGACACTGACAATCAGATCATCTGGATCAAACCAGACAGTCCTGGGATGGCAAATGTTGCAGACTGATCAACCCCCTATCCAAACGGGGATCGTTTTAGCACTCCAGAGAAAAAGCAATCTTTCTTAGAGATAAAAATAAACATTTCATGAAAGAGCTGGCAGTGTTGCATGCATATGTAAAATGCCTAGCTCATCAATTTGCCAGCTAATGTGCAAAATTATGCTTCCAATCAAGGACCTAACTCAAAGCAAGGGACTCATGACTGTCCTGTTTATAAACAAAACAAAAACAACACACACATCAGCAGAATAACCCAAGTAAATTAAATTCACTCCCATGAGAGAATGATAATAAATAGTGTGGCTATAATGAACCTATTTGTTCCATTTGGTGGATATTATGTCTTGAAAAACAAAGGGATAGATGGAGCTGTCTAGTCAAAGAAGTTGCTTAAACTCTTGGTATTTCAGTTGGTGAATTATACCCATAGTGAGATGAAATAAATACCCAACTAAGGGTCTCTCCTGGAACCTTGCCAAATGTTCACTTTTCTTCTTCAATGATTAACATTTCACAGAGGGGTTATTTTCCCAACCTACCAAATCAGATTTAATGAACATACATTAAAAGAGGACAGCACTTCGAAAAAAATTATACAGGCCCTTCAGAATAAACTCCAATCCTACTTGTCTGGCAGAAGTGATTCATTTACTTTCTGAGTGGTGTTTTCTTATTTTGAGCATCCATTTCACCATCCAAAAACACCCTGTCAGATCAGTCTTAGACACTGCCTATTAAAATGTTAAGCTTCACCTGATAAAATATAATTATAGCATTCCTGACATTTTTACATAGCACACACATGCGTCAAGCCAATTTTGCTGGAGTTAAGATTATTCCTTTAGATGTGTGAATACATGATGAAGCTGTAAGAAACATCAATATGTCAAACTCTAATATAGTTGAGAAACAGGATCCAAAATAAATAAGAAAACCAAACCAGGACATGTCTAAAATGGATACAAATGATGAGAAAGGTCACAAACACACTTAGGGAGCTGACCAAATTATGCAATTTAAATAGACTAAGATGGCATCTAACAGCCAGTTGCTTAAAGATTGATGAATTAATACTTTTTCACCTTATTAAGGCAATGCTTCATCAAAAAGGGAGCTTTTAAAAATTACCAATACCGAGACTACATTCCAGACCATTTGAGTCAGAATTTCTGGAGATACGACCCAGGTATCAGTATTTTTTGAAACACTTTCCCCTCTAATGTATAGCCATGGTCAATAATCACTATATAGTTGGCACCAGGGAGTGTGTCAATCATTACGTCAACTTGCTTATACATTGCCTTTAAATGCATATTCGAATCAGCCATAACCTGAGTAACAAAGCCCTTTGAATAAATGGGATGTGATGATATAAAAGGATTTTCACAAATTCTTTGATACTCATCCATTCAAAGGATGGAGCCTAATTACCCTCTTCTTAAGAGTAGTTGGACTTAGTGACTCACTTCTAAGAAATGAAATTTGACAGAAATCACAGTATATAATACCCTTGCTCTCTCCTCAGGCGCTCGCTGTGGAGGAAGCCAGATGCCATGCTGTGAGGACACTCAAGCAGCCCTATGGAGAGGCCAGCGTGGCCAGGAATGAGGCCTCCCACCAATAGCGCATGAATAACTCATCTTAGAAGCGGATCCCCCAGCTCCAGTCAAGCCTTCAGATGACCACAGCCCCAGCCAACATTTTTACTTCAATCTCATTAAAGATTCTGAGTCAGAACAAGCCACCTAAGATCCTCCTGAATTCCTGACCCACAAAAGCTGTGGGATAATAAATGTTCATTAAGCCACTAAGTGTTGGGGCAAATTGTTACACAGAAACAGAAAACTAATACAGGAGGCCAGTCTTTAAATTCAGACACCAAATAATTCGGATTGTCTACCAGTCCAACTAACTCTAGGGCCTGGTATTATGCCTAGGATGTAGGAGACCTTCAAAAAACATTGGTTTAATAAGTGAATGAATGAATCAATCAATCAATATTCACCTCCCGCTTTTGAACAATGGAAGAGTTTTCCATCTCTAGCTCTCAACTGGGTACTAGAAGTCCATATCTACCTTGAAATAATCACAAGATTTCAGTCTGCACAAAGTCCAAAGTTTTGAAAGAATTAAGACTCCAAATCAACAGAAATGTGTCCCTACTACTGGAAACAACATATATTATGCCCTGCTTCAGCTCACTAGAAAATGCCTTCTTGTTATTTTTCCCTGTTGAGAAATTTTCAATGCTGTAAATATGGTTTCCCAGTTTTCCATTTTGTAAATTTATGTGACTTTCTTTGCCTCCAAAAATGCTTAATCTAACACTAAACAATCCAATTTCTTTAAATAACTAAATAATTACCCATGTTTTATCACTAATGCTACATTCTTCACTTAAACCATTGTAATCATCTTCTGTCTTCCCACCAAGTCTTTGGGGGATTTTATTAATTTCATTCACTACTCCAGAAACACATGACTTCTTACTTACCCATTCCCTTGGATGGAGCTGTTCTGTTTTTCTCTTTCCCATTTGGGAAGCAGGTGAGCTCCCTAAAGCTGTGGTTCCTGACTCCTGTAAGAATCACCCAGTGAACTTGCTAAAAATGTAAATACCCAGGGATTGCCTCCAAATTCAGATTTTTTAAGGACTCTGAATTGACAAAGAAGCTGTTGCATTTAAAAGAATGGATCATTCTTGTGCTTTTGTTATTTCAAAGGAGGTACACATGTCAAAAAGTTTATTTCCAATTTTCGGTTCCTGTTAATATGGCTTGCATGGGCAGGGGTTTTTTTTTCTCCTCACACCCTTTCCTGGGGCCAGAACATTCCAAAGGTTATCTAACAAATGGGGACAAGGCACACTTGGAAAGAAATACAGAAAATCTTTTAGCATAATAATGTGAAGCACATGAGCCAGAAGGAAGACCATATGGCAGTGTGGATGCCCTAATTACCCACTACTGTAGATATCAGTTCTACCCCTGCGGTCCAAAGCCACCGTCCACCTTCAGTCCAGCTTCCCATCCTGGGCTTATCCTCAGTGAAGCCAGAAGTGGCTAAGTGGCTAAATTCCCATCTTTAAATAGTGGATAGAAAAGGTAGGATCATGAGGGGAACAGAAAGAAAGGGGTGAGAGAGACTGAAAAATAGAATCCGAAGTCAGTGGTTCCACAGTAACCATGAAGAGAAGGCCCTTGAACCAATATTAGTGGAGTCATCTGTGTTGAGATGCTGTGACAAGCTGAGGACAAACACTTCCCACCCACACCAATTGTCAGTGATGTCCATATGGTTTGAAATCTGAGACTTGACCTTAAAGAAGTAATTTTTTACATCCTCTGGACTACATGTGTGTAACTGGTTAATACTGAGATTGTTTAATAACAAACTGTACCATCCCTCTCTTCCACTCTTAAGTGTAGTAATGGAGTTGTATCAATACCTTAAAGTACCAGCAACCATGAATTAACTACCATTATTAAAGGCAGGTAACAGTTTCCATGAACTCAAACATGGAGAAAGACTGGGAATATTCATAACTTACTATTTTCAATCTGATGGCTGTTTCCAGGGCAACAATTTGCTTCTAAACGGGCCAGGAGACATTAGACCGGCTCTGCATCTCCCAAATCCACCAGCCTACACACCTGTGTTCCCAACCTGATCACACCTGGAGGAATTCCACCAGGAGAAAAATGAATTAAGTAAACAGCTTGTTCTTTTAAGTCCACATTTGTCCTGGGCAAGACAAAGAGGTGCTGTTTGCAAGGAGGACTCAGGCTGTGTGCATTTTAGGCAAGATACCCTGCCTTTCCCCTGTCACATCGGCAGGTAGGACTTCTTCTGGCCAACTGCTGGGAGGAAATTGACCATCTACTGTGACTGGCACAGGGACATGCAGCACACCCTCCAGGAGGTAGATCAAGTTGACTTTTAAGAAATATGCTCGCTGTCTCTGACTGTGTTTGTTTTGTTGGCAGCCTCGCAGAATGCAAAGCTCCTGGGGAGGTGCAGTCTGGATGGAAGGCCAGCAGGGTTCTGCCAGAGCTGGCCTGCCCGAGACCAGAGGAGCACATTTCCTCCCACAATGGGCTGCTTGCTCAGAGTCTCACCTTCTCTGCCCTCTGTCCAGAATCATACCTGGTACTGCCTCATTTGCGAGTCCACTGGGACCCTGGCCCTCAGCTGAAGTAGAGGATTTGGCCAATGAGAGATTTTGCTCTTCAAAAATTAAAAGCAAATGATATATTTGATTCTGGAAGTTTTCAAACTTAAAAAAAAAAAAAAAATCCAGAGGTATACAAGGAAACTTTCTGAGGTGATACAAAGGTTCTGTATCTTGATTGGGCTGAGCAAAATATTGCTTTTTAACAACTATAATAATATTATACTGGGTATAAATCTAAAGTACATATTAGCATCTATAATCCTTTAAGCAAAACAAACTTTTGCAAAGAAACAAATATCATTATCATTGAATTAATTTTATTATAAATAAGAAGTTTTTAA